>KN714647.1:593402-702383 GCA_000812005.1 Coccomyxa sp. LA000219 | reverse complement strand
GCAGCAGCCAGAGCCGGTGCAAAGTGGGGAAGCGCCTGGGGATCCCAGAGGGGGGCGTGACAGGTAGGCAATTGTTCATTATACCCTGAAATGCTTTGCATCCGCCAGTATGCACTCAGGGAGACTGCCTCAGTATTTATGAATGCACCGCGTGGGGTTTGGAGACACAAGGACACTGTGTATGGTCAGGCCGGCGCCGCCTGCATTATTCTGATATATCTGATTGCACGCCAGGCCGGTGATACTCGACCCCGGCTTGGCACCTAAGCAATGGCTCAGATCCTCACAATGGTTTGTGCGTATGTACATCAGATTGTTGTTTGCCTGTACAGCCACCAATCAGAGTGGGGCATGTGCAGCAGCCAGAGCCGGTGCAAAGTGGGGATACGCTGGAGGACTTCAGGGGTGGGCCTGACGGGTAGGCCACTTTTTCTTACCCTCTGTGCCACTCTGCATCCGTCAGTATGGACTCTAGAGGACAAGCACAGACTGTATCAATCCTTTGTATGCATTTTAAAGGCACAAGGACACTGTGCATGGTCAGGCCGGTGCCATCTCTGAATCTTACTAGATATGGGTGTATGCCCGGCTGGCAGTACTCGACCCCGGCATAGCGGCTGAGAGGTGTCTCAGATCCACACATTGGTACGTGTGTATGCGCAATAAATTAGTGTTTGCCTGTGCAGCCATCTGTCAGGCTCTGATATCTCAGCAGCCAGAGCCGGCGCAGAGTGAGGAGGCGCTGGAGAAATTCAGGGGTGGACCTAACGGGTAGGCGATTCTTCTGTACACTCTGAGTGCTTTCCATCTGCCGGTATGGACTCATGGAGACTACAATAGGAGTTGCAGTGCAGCACATGGAGTTCAAATATGCACAGAGGCTGTATCTGCTCAGGCCGGCGCCATCTGCGTGACTCCCATGATTCCGAGTGTATGCCCGGCTGGCGCAACATGACCCCGGCCCAGCAGCTGAAGGATGTGTTAGACCCTTACAACTGTGTTTGCTCATACTGTAGGCTGCGAGTGATTCCTATAGCACCTGCTCAGCAGAGTGTGGAACACACACCGGCAGAGCCGGCGCAAGGTGTGGGAGCTCTGAATGACTCCAGGGGTAGAACTATTGGGTAGGCACCTCTTCTCCACAATCTGATAAGCTTCCCGTGCGTCATTATGGACCTGTACAGACTACTACATGATTGGTGAATATATTGCACGGGGGTCAACGACACATGGAACCTGTGCATGGTCAGGCCGGTGCCATCTGCTGAAGCCCAGGCAACCTGAGCGCTTGCAAGGCTGGTTTTACCTGACACCGGCCTAGCAGCTGAGGGATGTATGATATCCTGAGAGTAACACGTATGCATGCCGCAAGCTGTCAGCGTTCCCTGTAGCAACTATATAGTTGAGCTTGGAACATGCAGCAGAAGAGCCGGTGTGAGATGTGGGAGCGCTGGTCAACTCTCGGGGCGAGCCCATCAGGTAGGTATCTTTCCCACAACCTCCAAAGTCGGTCACGCCCGTCAGTATGCAGTGCCTTAACAAGCCAAAACATCTGGCTGTTGCAGTGTATGTTGTCTGTTGCCTTGAGGAGAGTGAATGTGACCAGGCCGGTGCCAAAAGGTGAAGTGCCCTGATTTCAAGCATGGGCTGGCTGGGCAGTGCTTGATGCCGGCATGGTGATTGTGGGATGTTTTAACTGCTGTGGAAGCCCACTCATAATGAGAGCATAGCCTCTTAAACCGCAAAGTGGCAGCCACCCTATCCCTGATATATGTAACATGCAGGGACGACGTCAGGTGGGGGAGCGCTGGAAGGCTCCTGGGGTGGGCCTGGCGGGTGGGCGCTCCTGTCCTCGGGTCTGATTGGGTATACAGTGGGCCAGGACACCACAAATACATGTCAGAGTATCTGTCAGCACATCAGATGTACCTTCAGGGCCTAAGCAGGTTGCACATGAACGGGCCGGGGCTCCATGCTTGAAGTGCTAAACCATCTCACATTCTGACTGCACCATGGGCTGGCCCATCTGAACTCCTGCTTGGCCGCTAGGGAGCGTGCAGCTGCATCAAACGTCTATGTGAGACTAGAAAGCAAGTTTTGCATCCTTAAACCGGCAGCCAGCTGAGTCTCGTGCATTCACTTTGCAGAGCCGGTGCCAGTTGTGGGAGCGCTGGAAGGTTTGGGCTGACTGGACAGGCGCTCCTTCTCTATACACTTATGTGCGTCACATCTGCCACCATCAATTGCAGCAGACTGTCAGAGCACATTGTGATTGCAGCGCCTGTACCCTGAAGATCAAAAGAGTCTGCATTGATCAGGCCGGTGCCATATCCTAAAAAGCCCCAACACCAAGCGCAAAGACGCCTGGTAACAATTGGTGCCGGCCTGACCAGATAGAGCTGCATTGCTACTTGAAAATTTTATGCATGATGACTACAAAGCCTCTTGCTGCTTCTAAGCGCAGTCAATGATTCTCTGATGCATGCAACGTACAAAGCCGGGGTGAAGTATGGGGGACACTCGTAGGCTCCAGGGGTGAATCTGTCAGGTAGGCACCACATCATTCCGGTCTGAATTGCTGTGAGCAACTTCAGATGCAATACATGTGATGCGCCACAACACCAGCTGGTGATATGCATGTGCTTTCAACAAGCCAAGGACAGTGCATGCGAGTAGACCTGCGTCAGACGCTGATGGGCTGGCGCTGGCTGATCCCGGCTTCATTAGTGCTGGAGCTCATGATGCATAACATGTGGTCTGTGTACACGATATTTGCCTGTGGCCTCATAGATGAGTATCTAAATGGTCTTTCATGAATGCAGCATCCAGAGCCGGCATCGAGTGAAAGAGCGCTATGAAAGGCTGTCATTGTGTATTTTGAGGCGAAGCACCGCGACCACCTGCTACATCAGTGGCAACAGGTCAGTACGCAGCCACGAGCACGGCAGCGCTTGACATTGCCCATTGCATCTGTATTGCAGACATGAGGAGGTCGTTGTAGTAGGCCAATGGTCTGATGCATGCAGCGCTGCTGGCGTCAATTGCGGGAGGAAAAGACCGCTCTGGAGTTGGCCCCACCAAATTGGCGTTGCGCACAGCTTGCCTCATGTTGGTTACAATGAACACAGTGGGTGCGGGGGCATGTTGATACAGTGGATTTTCAGAGGACGTCACACGAGAGCCAGCAGAGAATGTGTGACCATGGTAGGTCCAGCGCAACATCGCAATAACCCCTGTGGAGAGGCGCTTGGGCAGGCTTTGCAGCCTTGGGGCTCAGTTTGTTCTATACCCACCTGGTATTGTGGTTCAATGGAACAAGCACTGGAGTCAAGTGTGTAGCTGTTGGGTGTCAAGTGTAGACTGATGTGCTTCCGCCAATTCCAGGCCGGTGCCAAGTGTGCACACGTGGAGAAGTCAACTGTGATGCTTGTGCAAGACACTGATGTCGAGTGAATTGAAAATTTATCATCAGATGTTGGATGTGCTTGAGGGCTCAGGGAACTTTCCCTTTAAATACCGGTCTTTCAAGATTGACACCAGGTACAGAACCTTGCATGTGGTACAGTTGGGGCCAAGCACCTGAGTCCACCTAGTGGATTCTGCTTATCGCAAGTCTGATCAGCAGCAACAACCAGATTTTGATGTTGTATTCCACCCCTGATAAGCTCTTCCATTTCAGAAGGAAAGTAAGTCACACTTGGTTTCATTTCCAGACCTGAGCTAGCTTAAGCTTGCAAAAGTTCTCCATCCTGATAATCACGACTCGAAATTTCAGGAGATCAGAGCAGCAGCTGCCAGGCCAACAAGACTGCTTGCTGACAGCACACAAGTTCCAAGCACAGCACCCATGTGAGCAGAGCTAGCATGCATTGGATGAGACTGCCCATCTCAGTAGAACACCTCAAAACCAGACCTTCCTATCCTAGAGCCAGCGCCTTTCATGCAGGGGAGCGCCAAGGCCTCCAAGCTTGCATGTGCTGTGCAATCCATTCACGCAGGAATATGCCTGATGTTACTCTCACGCCACGAGACGAAACAGACAGAATGTACAAGGTACTGTACCAGCAGGTCTGCTCCGCACAGGGAATTGCCAGCGCTGCGCTATCTACAAGTGAAGCGGCAAACGCCCTCCGCGCTCAGAAAAGGACTGGGACCAGCGGAGTGGCGCCATCGGAGACAGGCATGGCGCCAGCAGGCCGCACGATCTTCCTGCACATGGGGCAGGTCCGCTCGCGCGCCAGCCAGGTGCTGATGCAGGCATCGCAGAAGAAATGGCTGCATGTCAGCTTGATGGGGGTCCTCATCGGATCCTGCACCGCACACCTCCCTCACGTTGCATTAGTCTGGGTTTATCATAACTTGGATCCAAGGCACCATGCCACCTCTGCTTCTCCCATTGTTTGGTCAACAACAGTGCCAGACAACATCCCCCCAAGCAGGACAATCCAAGAAGACCTCTAGTGTTGGGCATTCGGCAGGCGAGCAAGCAGCAAGGAGATGTTAGGACAAGTAGTGCTCTGGGAAGGCGCTTGGCTGTGACAGGGCACCTGGCAGATGGGGCATGTGCTGCCTCCCTCCATCAGCTGGGGATCCGATGGGTTCACCACCTGCCCGTACACAAACTCCCTCCTCACCAGCGCCTTCGCAAACGCCCATGCTGCTGTCACCTCCATCGCGAGATTCCTGATCTTGAACCAAAGATAGAGCCCTGCATCAACTTGATGCCTTCAGCAGTGTACCCAGCAAGTGAAATCTTGCAGCAAGCTTGCAGAGCGGTGTCGTGAGGGTGCAGCAACCCAAGATATCGACACAGAACAAGTGTGGCTCACAACAGCGCAGGGGGTCCACCTTTCATGAAGGATGTGAGCAGCGATCCCAGGCCGATGCTCTCATAGAACAGCAGCCAGCATGGAACCGTGACTATCGTCCTGTAGATCAGCAGCATCTGCTCCATGAAGGACAGCACCTGAATGGCAGCCACCCCTCAGCACCAAGTTGCCACTGCAGACCGCCCACACATCACTGGCTGAGCATGGAGGTGCAATCTCAACTTGCGGCACACATCAGTGGCTGAGTGAGCCATTCTGTGCTGCTTGAGAAGACACACGCTGAGCGAGAGCTTCCTGCGGCAAGCGTGTGTGGTGTCACATGGCTGACTGACCTGAGCCCGCCTGCGGAAGCACTCCTCTGGCTGCGAGGAATGCGTGAGCAGCACAATGCCCTTCCCCGTGAACCCCATCAGCCTGATCACGCAGTCCACCACCGTGACCTTGAACAGGCAGTCCCAAAACTGCAACAGCAGGCACTTAGGTCAGTCTTGCCTCCGGCTTTCTTTCATGCATCTGTATGCAGGCACTTAGCATGACGCTGCCTCAGATCCTGCATGTACTCATGAGCGGGGGCATGGCTCAGTGTAGGGATCTACACTGAGCCATGTAGGGATCCAAATAGACAACGCACAAGGGGCAAGCTGCAATCGATTGAGAAGGCGCAAGGGGCAAGCTGCAGCGTATAGGGAGAGCAGAGGGGCGGAGGGTCAGGAGGGAGCTGTGCGCACCCCTTTCACAGAGCCCGGCCGGGGTATGAGGATGAGGTTGAGCCAGAGCTCCTGCCGGTAGAGCACGATGAGGAAGGACAGCGCCTGCAGCACTGCGATGGACCCCAGCACAGTCACCATGACGCGCGATGACTCGCCCTTCAGCGCCACCTCCTTCTTGATCACCTCGTTGCACTTGTAGATGGCCGCTGTCAGGTACGTGAACACTGCTATGCCTGCAAAATCATCGCGAGGGTTGAGGCTCTGCGCCAGCACAGCGTTTGAAGTTGCTGAATCATGCAAAGACAGGACATGACCTGCCGAAATATGGGCCTTGCAGAGCCTCTGGGTGCTCTTTCAGGCTGTGCAGAGGGAGGCACAGCGGACGAGATGCTCACCAAGTATATGGTGCTTGAGGAACACGAGCAGGAGGAGAGCGATGAAGGGAGCCGCCCTTTCCAGCCACTGACTGTATGCCTGCAGCAGAGCACACGCAGAGTCAGCTCCTGCTCCCTCTGCATCTGCTGAGCAGTGCCACGCAATGCACAACGCAATGCACAACACAAGCGCGCTGTCATGCCAGAGGGGGGGCAGCTCACCTGCACATCAATGCCCGCATTGGCGAGCTCAGCCTCCGGCGTACTGGCTGAGTCATCGCTGGCTGTGCTGCTGGACTCTTCAGCGTCATCTGCTGTGTCTGCAGGCTCTGCAGCGCTGCTCTGCTCTGCGCTGGGCTGCGCTGCCTGGCTGGGGCTTGTCCCAGAACCCCTTCTGCTGGGTGTTGTGGACCTGCGGCCGGACCCTAGTTGCACTGAGACCCGCAAGCCCTCAGACCGAGATCTCCTTCCTGCATCAAGACACAGTGCTGTCCGTCATCACCACTGTCCCAGTCAGCTTGAGGTCCAAGGTTTTGGCTGGTGATATCGCTGGGTGGGAATCAGAGGCAGCACTCGCAGCCAGATGCCATAGTCCACATCCCGCAGGCAAAATTATGTGCAAGATCGTTGTCTGCTCTCACAAACATGAACGCCAGATTGTTCCAGAACACTGTAGTGACTCCTGAGCGTGAGACAGCTCTGAGGGAGCTCAAGCCACACCTGTCTCTCTGCCAGGGAGCAAAGAACGTGCTACGCCTTGCAAAAATGTAGACACACTGACTGCAGTGCTCTCGATAGTACTGGTGTTCTCCTGAGACCTTCCTGCAGCTCTGTTATGCCCCTGCTCGGAACCCGACATCAGTTTAGAGCTTCCAAGAGGTCTCTTCAGCTGCACAATTATCGAAACCGAGTTATGATCCACCTCTCCTGAGCCGACCTGCTTCAGATACTCCTCCTTCCGCAGAACACCCCAGGAGCAGCCCCACCGAATTCACCCCACGTTCACCTCAGTAAGCCATCGATGGGCTCTGCTGATGGCCGCTCAGGAAGTGTCAATGGCCTGCGCACCAGATAAGCTCTTATACCAGCCGAAATAGCTACGAATCAACACCAACAGCTAGGCCGTTATCGCCGTTCTAGCAGAGGGACCACAGGGATCTCAGCTGCCAGCAGCAGAGTCCTGAGAAGTGAAGACAAAGACAGGGGATATTTCGCGGAGAGAGCGTGGATAGGATATCTCTGACAGTGCGCCCTGGGCGTAGACGCTCTTGTACAACATTGAGCAATTGCACGGTCTATGAAAAAGGCCATAGGAAAGGTATGCAAGCACTCCCCAGCATGCCAGGACCTGGCATGAAGGGATGCACGCAGTAAGCATATTATTTTGATCTCATATGCATATGCATGACAGGCAGTGCAGGTATGCCCACAGCATGTTGCAGTCAGTCAGGTATGGCTGCAAGGCACCAGGATGAGCAGTCAGCAAGTGCTGGCATTATGATGTATGACTGCGTGCTTTGTGCAGGTGGTATCAGACAGAGCCAACAAGAGCATACTGGTGGCCATCGACCGATGGCGCTGGATTCCCAAGTACAAGAAGGAGATCAAGCGCACGACAAAGCTCATGGCGCATGATGAGGGCAACGAGTGCCGCCTTGGAGATCTGGTGCAAGTGGAGTTATCCAGGTGCGTCCTTCAGTCCAAGGCGTACCACGCCTGCCATCTCCCTCCCTGCGCAGTGTGTAAGAGCGCTATGCGAGGACCAAAGCCATGCGGGCGCCTGCTGACGTCTGGCATGCATATACTGTTTCTGTTGGCCAGCACAGGAGGGCCAAGCCTCCTGCAGACATGTACACATCCGGCCTGCTGGGTGGTCATGATCCTGCAATGAGGTGTGAAGGGAGGCAGTGTCAGACGAGATGGTTGCCTGAGGCTGCACAGTGATCCGGCTGCTGACATGCTTCCGCTCTGCAGGCCGATCAGCAAGAACAAGGCTTTCAGGATGACAAGGATCATCCAAGCAGCAAAGATATACAATGCTGAAGAGAGTCTGGCGACGGCGGCCACTAAGAGGGCCCAGGATGCAGAGCAGGCAGCACAGAGCCGAAAGCAGCAACGCAGTCCCAGCAGAGGCTTTGCTGCAGGAGTGGAGGGATTGACATGAGTCAGCACTGCACACCCTGTGTACCTGCTAGGTAGCAGCCAGCCTCTCTCGGTCTTGAAGCTGGTCACCCCAGTAGGTTCCAGAGCGTTTTGCCTGGGTTCTTCTAGCCGACACAGTTGAGGGAGGGGCCATGCAGAGCAGTGAGAACATGACAGGGACAGTATTGCAGCACATATGGCAGCACTCTTGGCGGACGACACACAGAGACTGTTTCTGTGACGTGCTGACTGCTGACTCGAGCAGAGAGTGTGGCAACAGATTTGCGCAGCTAGAGCCGGACATGTCTTGACTTGGTCAACTTGACTCAGTAGTGACTACACATGCATGGAAGTCATGACACCGCCCTACTCACGGCTACCGGATCAGCCTTTAGAGCATGCCTCCCCTAGCACACAATAATGCTAGGGAATAGCAACACGACTTCCTGGCTCTGTAGGCTTCAGTGCTGTAAATATATGCGGGCTACTCTGGATACCTGAAGGCTATATGGCTGGGAGTTCGGCAGGGGTGCACCCTTTCCGACTTTGGATGCATTCCTCCAACAGCCTATTGTGGGACAGCTCTGCACCAGTGCGTGATGCGCTTACTATTGGCTTGCATTTTCGCGTCGGCTCTACATAGCCAGATAAGGACACTCGCAGGTACTCTGCCACCTGGCTTGTGCGACCATATTCCACGTTGCTTATCTGAATGACTCCTGTGTACAATATAGCGCATGGTAAACATCGCATCCACCAGAAGGCATCGCATGGTCAGAACGGAAGGACCCAGTTACCCTGTGACGTCGACGCTCCTAAAGGCCCCCATGCTCAAGACGGCGTGAAAGGCCACTACCCGGGTTACCTAGCATTTCTTGCGATTCCTGAGATACTTCTTGTGCTTTTCGGGTGCACGACGCCCCTCTCGAGAACCCAAGGGCCCTCACGAGAAGTAACCGTGTGTACGTAACCGTAACCGACACGATGACAACATCACGGGCCGTGTTGGGCAGCACATCGCAGGCGAGCCAAGCAAATTGACGGAGGCTCACATCTCTTATCCCGGAACCAAGCATTTAGCAATCATGTCGACCCAGGCAGTTGCCACTGAGTACTATGAGTCGTCTCGCCTGGCGAAGTACCCGTTTGAGCCGTACTGGCCAAAGCAGAAGCTGAGAATTTGCGTGACCGGGGTAAGTCTTGGTGCCTGCTCCATGCTAACAGCACTGCTACATGTCCCACAGCAGGTTCTGAGCCTGCTGGCAGCTCTTCAGCGCAAACTTCGAGTATACCAATTTTCCTGGTTGATCTGGGCTGTTATAATTATGTGGCTGCGTGGCTGTGCAGGCGGGCGGGTTCATTGCCTCCCATCTGGCCAAGAGGCTAAAGTCCGAAGGGCACTACCTGGTGTGCTCAGACTGGAAGAGGAACAGCCATATGAGTGTGAGTATCCACCATCTTCCACTTTTCACCCGTTGCCTGTTACCAAGCTTTTGTCTGAGAATCGTGACATGCAAAGTGAAGCCTTTCATCGGTTTATGTTGGTGACGGCCTTGTTGAGTTGACACATTATATTGGGTTTCTGGGCAACTACCGATTTTCGTGCAAGACGCTCGCGGCACGTCAACGGAGCGCAAGGCCTGAGCTTTCGCGTCTATCGCAGGAGGAGGTGTTCTGTGATGAATTCCACTTAGTGGATCTGCGGGTTTATGAGAACTGCAAGAAGGTGGTCAAGGGATGCGACCACGTCTTCAACCTTGCAGCTGATATGGGTGGTGAGTTGGCACCTCGAGTATCTCCCATCCAGACGGCCTGGCTGCCTGTACGTGTCATGTTTGTGGCTGATGCACCATGATGCACCTTGAAAACTCCTTTCTTTGCCAGGCTATGCCAGGCTAGTACTTGATGAAGCTTCTGGCACCCTGCAGGCATGGGCTTCATTCAGAGCAACCACTCTGTCATCATGTACAACAACACCATGATCAGCTTCAACATGATGGAGGTGTCACGTATCGAGGGCATCAAGAGGTGAAGATACTGCCTTGTGCACGCTGTTGATGTCCTGCAGTTGCGACACCTGCTGCTCACTGTTATGCAAGTCCTCTCACAGGATGCTGTCTGTATAACATCATGCATCAAGCACCTGCACAACAGTCCTCTGACGGATCGCATCTGGGTTCCAGGTTCTTCTACGCCTCGAGCGCCTGCATCTACCCCGAGAACAAGCAGCTCGACACAGAGGTGGAGGGTGGCGGCCTCAAGGAGAAGGACGCCTGGCCTGCGCAGGTCTGCCACCTGACAGCCTCGCTCTTCCGTGCATCCTTGTCACTGCACATCTGGGTTGTGCATGAGCACCTCATTTCTTGCTATGGCTTGTGGTAGGTGGAGCATACCGGTGCGCAGGATAGCTGCCTCTATGCTTCAGACGTCACGAGTGGAGAGCAAGGGGTTGTTCAGGAGTAGCCCACTGCATGCAAGAGCATGAAGTGTGAGGCCCAGGGTGTTGACAGCTGGGCGCGCCCTGCAGCCCCAGGATGCGTACGGCCTGGAGAAGCTGGCCACGGAGGAGCTGTGCATGCACTACGACAAGGACTTCGGCATCGAGTGCCGCATCGCCCGCTTCCACAACATCTACGGCCCCTACGGCACCTGGAAGGGCGGCCGCGAGAAGGCGCCCGCCGCCTTCTGCAGAAAGGTAGCCACCGTGCTGAGGGCTAACGTCCCACTCCAATGCTCATGCTATGCAGAGACATCTGTCTCCTGTGACGTCTAGTCATGTTTCTGAGGGCCGACTAAGCGTCCAAAAGGACACATGCATGCTCCGTTCACCAGATCATCTGTTGCATGAGATTGCAAAGACTGCTTCCCTACAGATCAGTGCTGAGCGTGCGGGCTGCGTGCAGGTGTTGACGTCCACCAAGGACATCGAGATGTGGGGCGATGGCCTGCAGACGCGCAGCTTCACCTTCATCGATGACTGCGTGGAGGGCATCCTGCGCATCACCAAGTCCGACTTCAAGGAGCCCCTCAACCTGGGCAGCTGTGAGATGGTACGCACCAACTTGTTCCGGTCTACACCTGGACACTCAATGCCACAAATAGCAGGGCACTCAGGAGAGTGTCTGTGCAGCTGGGGAATGAGCGCTGGAGAGGTCTCTAGTGCTGCGGCTGGCATGGTCAAGGGTTGTGATGTAATTGGGTTTCAGCACTAGTATGTTGTAGCTTACTGGGCGGCCTCCATACATTCTTTGGACAACATTCACCCTGGCTTTTCCGCCCTCTCCAGGCAGGCAGCCATTGCAATGCCTCACAAGCACTTGTGCTCCTCTGTAGGTGAGCATGAACGAGATGATGGAGACCATCGAGACATTCGAGAAGAAGGATCTGCCCATCCGGCACATCCCAGGCCCCGAGGGCGTGCGCGGGCGCAACAGCGACAACGCGCTCATTCTGGAGAAGCTGGGCTGGGAGCCCACCATCCGGCTCGCAGACGGCCTCAAGGTCACCTACTTCTGGATCAAGTCCCAGCTGGAGGAGGTGCGCCTGCTGCCCACATATAGTTTCCTGTTGACCCATTGAATGACCAGCAACAGTGACAGCCCTGACAGCCCTCCAGCGCTAGAGGCGCATCATGCTCAGCCGTCCATTCTGGCAAGGTGCTTCTGCTCCTTTCTGCAATGGGGCCCTTCTGTGCTTCTGTACTGCTTCTGCTGGCCCCTGCCTGCGCAGCATGCCGCATGCTGCGGCACTGCTGTCCTGGTATTGTGCTGCCCCAGAGATACTTGTTTCCCGTTGTGTCATCCGTTTTCGGTTCGCTTCCATTGATTGCATTGCGCTCTGTGGTCCCGTAGGAAGCCCAGGCAGGCAGCGACGCAGCGCAGTACATGTCCTCCACCATTGTTCAGACCAGCGCTCCCCGGGAGCTGGGTCAGCTCCGGGCCGCCGACGGCGAGGAGGGCTTTGCCGCCAAGGCCGCAGCCAAGGTCAAGGCAGCCGCCAGCGCAGCAGCCAACGGCCTTTCCAACGGCCTGGGCGCCCACTAGATTTTGCAGCGACAGCCACCGACGCACAGCCGCAGTTTTTCTACCTCCAAGGCTGGAAGTATGACAGCATAGACAGTTGTCGTCAGGGCTGTGTGACCCGGCGGGATTACACAGGTCTGGCGACGCAGCGGTACCGACACCAGCCGAAGCAGAGCAAGGGCAGCTGCATCTTGCATGGCAGGGACATTTCTGACAAGCTGTCCCACTGACGTGAACAGGAGGCAAAGGGCAACAACCCGAATGGACACGCCGCATACGCATCTTCGCAAGTGGTGGCGACCTCAGCGCCCCAGATACGTGGCCAGATCTTTGAGGAGGCGTTGCAGAAGGGGATCCCAATGCAAGAGGCTGCAAAGGTTGCGGCTGCTGTCCCTTTGCAACCGGAGCAGTGAGGGCATAGCAAGAGCAGCAGGACACACGCTCAGTGCCTGTAGACTATGTTTAGCTTGTGAGTGGACAGCACACGGATGACGCCAGTCAGAACTTGAATGTCTCCCTGTAGCATTCCCCATGCTGGGGGGTGCTGCTAAGAATGCAGCACTGGCAGAATGCAGACACAATGATGGTCTGAATCTGCGTCCACTAATCTGCCATCCTGCAAGGACACTGCATGCTGGGATATTGCAACAACGGGGCCTGTGAGCCTCAGTGCTGACACAAGAACTGACTGTACCAAATTTAGCAGCCCTTTTATGCTGTGTAGCACAGTATCACAGACTCTGTCCAGGCATTGCAGGCTGAAATTTGTGCAAGGCTCGGGTTTCCTTGGCCTGGTGGTGCTGCCGCCTGCTTTACCCGCATCCTTGGGAAGTTATTCATGCTTGCACTGCAGGCAGTACTTTGTTGTAGATTTTGATCCAGCGTAGGAGAAAATGTGCAGGGAGTTGACTTCATGTGTAAGGCACAGATCTCCACCAGGCACCAGTGCACATGCCTCTTTGCAATTGACATGTTGCTCAGTGGTGGTGCATAGACCGCCAGGTCGGCACTGTTACGCATGTCGTGCAAGAGACCTATATATTTGTCAGATCACTTTTTTCACAAGCATGTGTGCTCACATGATAACTGGTGTTTGTGAGACACTTCAGAAGCACCTGCGGCTGCTCTTCCACCTGAGTGGGAGGTCCTTGACCTCGAAGCCTTCATTTTGAAATGGATCTGGCAATCCACCCCACAGAATGCAACTTGCAAAGACTGAGGTGTCATTACATGTGTCTCAAGGAGGACTCTTCTGAGTGGGAACTCAAACCCTATACATGCTGTGTCTCAATGCCAACATTCACATGGGCGGACTTGAATGGGGAGAGCATACACAAGACTGCTGTCTGGTGACTGTACGTTGAGCGAGCCTTTGCTCATGCCCTACTTCGCAACCCTGAAAACCACAGAGCCCGCCAATTGCTATCATACATGTTCTCATTAGGTGACACTTACATGCACATACACGCTGCAGGTCCCCACACAGTGCTGGACCTGCAGCTGATCTGCACGCAGGCACTCCCCAGTGGCTTCTCCTGAGCCCCAGGCATACCAGGGGGTCCACCCTGCTGAGCGGCAGCACCCTGCCCCCGGAGCGCTGGCGCTGTTCAGCAGCAGGAGCTGCTCTTGGCTGGGGCGGCCTCTCCGGGGCGCACCGTGCCGCCAGCCTGGCCTCCTGCTCCATAGCCCACCTTGATGCCGTACGACTGCAGGACAGCCCATACCCTTCATCTTCAGCACAGCTGCATGCTAGCGAACATCGGTACACCTCCGGCCCCGTCAGGATCACTACACATGTCTCCCCACACGTTCAGAACAATAGACTCTACACTGCTCAAGCTTTCGTAGACTACCTTATGCCTTCCCCGTCCTGCTTAGAGCCAGCAGCGCACCAAGTGCAAGCCAGAATTTGTGCTCAGTTCGAGGGGTGTGCTACACAGGAGCAGGGCGCACAAGACAAGTGGTGGGAGCAGAGGCTAGAGCTGCGCAGTAGGCAATGGGCGCACCTCGTTTGAGACGTCAAACACACCCTGCTCAATCTTCTCATATATCTTCCTGGCTGTGTTGATGAAGGCCTGCACCCAGTCACGTGCACCCATTGAGCACTGCCAGCTGCTTGCACAATAGCCGGTGCATTTCTCCAGCATATGGACACACAGACCCAGCCATGTGATTCAGAGCGCTGCCAAATGCGCAGAGCGCAGTTTCTGTACCAGCTGCTTGCTCAGGAAGAGTGCAGCCTCTCAGGCAGATGAGTCTACACACAGGATATCTATGCTTCAGAGCACCATGGAAATGAGCAGAGTGCAGCGCCCCCTCACCTCCTCAACATTGTGGGCAGTCTTTGCAGAGGTCTCCAGAAACACCAGGCCGTGCTCTTTGGCAAACTGCTCGCCCTCCTCAGTCGTCACAGCACGCCGGTGCTGCAGCAAGCATAGTATGATTGGTATCCTCTCAAAAGATCTGCTTCAAGAGACAGAGACTGCACTTGCAGCCATATCCTCACATGCAGTTCAACCCATGCCTGGTAATGCCTGCACTGACGTTCTCAGTGCACTCTTGCCACCCCAGCAGTAAGAGGGCACTAAGACGTCAATGCAGAGAGGCACAGATGCCAGAGGGCGTGGCGGGTGAGGAGGGCATACCGTGAGGTCACTCTTGTTGCCGATCAGCATGATGGTCATGTTGGGGTTGGCGTGCTGCCGGGCATCCTCCAGCCAGCTGGCAAGATGGTTGAAGGTTTCCCGCCTGCAGGAGTAGCTGAGGCATGAGGCGATTGCCTAGCACGTTGACTGCAACTTTAGTGAAAGGTAGTCAGGCGGTCGGTCAGCGGCAGCATGCCGAATCTCAGACATACCTTGTGATGTCGTACACCAGCAAGGCTCCTGCAGCGCCTCTGTAGTAGGACCGGGTGATAGACCTGAAGGATTCCTGGCCAGCCTGCGTGACAGGAGTATAGATGAGCAGAGCTGCAAGCAGTACATTGGACATCACGCAGCAGAGCAGCAGAGCAGAGCCAAGAATGCTTCCACCATGCAAGGCACAGGGCTTACCGTGTCCCAGATCTGCAGCTTGATCTGTTTGCCATCGATATTTATCATACGGGCCCCAAACTCCACACCAATGGTCAAGTCATGGACAGGCTGAAACCTCTTGTCCGTGAATTGCAGAAGCAGGCAGGACTTGCCGACTCCTGCGCGATCAATGCTTCCACTTCATACAGGTGCTGCACGCTCCGTAGGAGTCTGGGTATAGGAAAGCACACGTTGATTGTGTGGACAAGGGCGGATTGTAGAGCGTACCTGTGTCTCCGATGATGATATACTTGAAAAGGTAGCTGCAGAGATAGCGTAAGGAAGTCAATAAGAGGGGCCTCAGCCTTCAAGCCCATACTAAGACCACTTCGCAGGCTCACAGGTGTTAAACAAGGAGGGAGAGAGCTGGAGTATACTCACGCATACGACATTGTCTGCGCGCCTAGAGATCACAAGATAGCTGGACACTTCCTGACTCTGCTCCTGCTAGTTTCTGCCTTCGCTTCTAGGCCCTTCTGACACACCTGGGTCAGCTCAACTAACACATAGAGCTCCGGCCCTTCTTCAGCGCAGCACACGGTTCTAGGACTGGAAAGAGCTTATTCCTAGCATACGATGAAAGGAGATGGTATCTGTGGAGCGCCTGCTTGCCTCGCCCTACGCATAAAGAATTCTGGCTGGAGGAGGTGATGAGGTTGAGCAGTTTCCTCCAAGTTCTGCTGATGTCAACATGTGGGAACTGGAACGCGGAAAGCAGCTTCTGCGGCTCAGCTAGTGCAGTCAGCAAAGTGAGATACCTGCAGAGTGTTTAGAACAAGTGACATTTGGCTTCCTAGCTGTGTGCTTGGCCTCCCTTTGATCTGACTATTCAGTCGTTGCTCAGACGGTACTTGCACCAAGGAGTACATATAGAGGCAAGAGAACTGCACCTTGAGAGATACCGACCTGGTGTATCCCTAGCATGTCACAATGACGGCCAGGACACGGCTAGTAAAGGTATGGGCTATGACCTGAGAGCTCTCTAGTATGCGTTATATGGGTGTCAGGGACAGTGATGGACAGCGTTCAACGATATGCAGGAGCTCAAGGAGCTCTCCAGAAATAAAGTAGACGACGTCAGGCTTGAGGCCAATGACTCTGACATCCATAGATGGAAAGCCCACCTCACAGTAAGTGCACGTCCTTATCTCTAGCCCTCTCACCCGTGTGAACGCTTCAGCATATGCTTAAGTACTTATCTTGTCCAGGGTCCATCGAAGACACCATATGAAGGAGGCACCTTTGTCCTAGACATCAAAGTTCCTGACCAGTATCCTCTGGTCCCACCCATCGTGTACTACCGGACCAAGATCTTCCATCCTAATGTACACTTCAAGGTAGGAGACAGGCTCCAAATCAGGGGTGAAGATGCCTCATGCTCCAGTCTTGCAGTTCCTTGCTCTTGTTGGGCGCCGAAATAGCGCTAGAATTGCTTGGGTGATACGTACACAGATCATGTCTTCAGCGCTGAAGTAGACAAGAGGGCGGCGTGCCATAGCATGCACACTGGTATCAGCCATGAGCGTATGGCTGCATAGCTTCTACAAAGTCATGGCACCTGATGATCTTTGGGCGCTGAGCAAAAGATGTGCGCATCATGCAGACAGGAGAGATCTGCCTGGACATCCTGAAGACAGCCTGGAGCCCAGCATGGACGCTGCACAGCACATGCCAGGCAATCACTTTTCTTGCATTGTTTACTTAACTGCCCAAGGGAGCAGCTGGGAAGCTCTTATGGCCTGTACCATCTCAAAATCTGGCGCTGAACTCAGTGTTGACTGTCAGAAGCACAGGGGCGATATGCACTGCTGCGCTGACTGGCATGCTTGCTGCAGGCCATTCTAGCGCTGATGAGCGATGCTGCTCCAGACTCACCCCTGAACTGTGACGCTGGCAACCTTCTGCGAGCGGGAGACGTCCGAGGGTACAATGCCCTCGCTCGCATGTACACCATGGAGTACGGGATGCCAAAGAGATAGCAGTGCAGCAGGCTTCTGTTTTGCATGCGAAATTTGCGCATGTGCATGTACAACATGACGTCGGGAACGCCAAGAGACAGCAGCGCTGCAGCTGGCGTCATTGCATGCTCAGATATACAGTGTTTGAGTGAAGCACCAAATTCCTTGAGTGGCCTCGAGCGAAGAGAGTACGACTAGCTTACAAGTAGACACAGCAGGGCAGAAGCAATCAAATTGTTGAAATACCTCTCAGCTGACACATGCTCAGGACGCTCTTGACTCAAGAGTCTCGAGTAGCATGATAATATACAACGGCACTCCTGTCCATACTGAAGGGCTCATGCAATGAAATACTAGCACACAGCCGAAATCTTCTCAGGACCAACATTTTTAGCAGGAACCAGATTGCCGCAGAATATGAGTACCCCAGATCTCAAGACGCAATGAGACAATTCCCACACCCAGCGCCCAAGTAGTTCCTGTTCTTACGCTGCCTCTCGCAGGCACTGTGGTGCACATCGGGGCACTCTACATCTCCGCGCCATACCCGTCATTGCCAAAGTAGTCCTTGTTCTTGCGCTGCTTCTCGCGCGTGTCAGAGTGCAACTTGGGGCAGTCCCCGACGCGGTGGCCCAGGCCGCCGCAGTAGGAGCAGCCCTTGCTGCCGCTCGCCTTCTCCAGCGCCTCCCACTGCTCCATCGGATCATCCAATGCCTGCATGCGGAAATCGTGATCACGATATGTCACGGTGAGTTTGGGGGCTCATGTAAGACTCAGAGCAGTGGTCCTCCAAGTCTGATGAGTAGATCAGGCAATCCTTGGCAGCCACATACAGAGTCCTGAAGGCCCATGGCACGCTCTGGCAGGCTGCTGTCAATGGCTGTTTTGCTTGAGCAAAGACATTTGTCTACTCTGGGAACAACTCCACGTCACAAGCAGGGCAGGCTCGTGTTGCTGAACAGTGCAGCAGAAGTAGGGCAGCGCAGGAGCGGCGCACCATGAGCACGGGAGGGATGCGCTGCTTGGCCTCCTTCAGGAGGTGCTTCAGATCCAGCAGGATGGACTCGGACTGGTTCTTGTTGATGAAGGAGGTTGCGATGCCGGTCTTGCCGCAGCGCCCGGTACGGCCAATGCGATGCACATAGTTCTCTATCTCGCTGGGCATGTCGAAGTTGATCACATGCTGGATGTCCGGGAAGTCCAGCCCCTTGCTGGCAACATCCGTGGCAACCAGCACATCCGCCTTGCCAGCCTGCGTACAGGAGACATCGTCAGCGTTACCACCTGGGTAACCCTTGCAGAATCGATGGAAATGAGGACAAACATCCTTGAGGCAGTTCACCAGAGGCATTGAGTTGTGCACTGATAAGATGCAGCGACGCTCAGCAGCATCGTATGCACAGCAGGGCATTGCACATACCTTGAATTGGTCGATGGCTTCTGCTCTCTCCTCCTGTGTCTTCTGGCCATGCACAGCCACAGCATCCACGTCCTTGGACATCAGGTACTCGTGCACGTCATCCACATCCGTCTGCTTCTCGGCAAAGATCAGCACCGGAGGCGCTGTCTTCTGCAGGCACTCCAGCAGGTACACCAGCTTGGCCTCCTGCTTCACGTACTCCACCTCCTGCAAGTGAAGCCTTCGATTCAGTCACATATATAACACAAATATTGAGTCGCAGCATAGCCTGAAGGCATTACTTCAGCTCCGTGCTAGAGCATTCCTGAAGGTGGAGCAGCTGATTGGGAAGAGGGAGGCCTTTTGCATGAGGAAAAGGATGGCACCTCGGACAAAAGCATATAATGGAACTCAAATACACACAGACTACTGACCGTACGCATGGCCCTCCAACCCTCAATCTCGGCCTGCTAAAAGCCTATGGGCCTGGATCACATGTCTCCAACTCTGGACCAGTGACACCAATCATGCATCAAGAACTGCGCACCTGGATGACGTCCAGGTTGGCAGCTCCCGCGCGGCCCACATTGACGGTGACGGGGTCCACCAGGGCGCTCTCCGCGAAGGCCTTGACCTTGACGGGCATGGTGGCGCTGAACATGAGCGTCTGGCGCTGCGACTTGAAGTAGGACAGGATCTCGCGCACGTCCTCCTCAAAGCCGCTGGCGTCCACCATGCGGTCCGCCTCGTCCAGGCACAGGTACTTGCAGATCTCCAGGTTCAGGCGCTTCTTGCTCAGCAGGTCCTTCAGGCGCCCCGGCGTCGCCACCACCACATGCACGCCCTGGCGAATGCCGTCCATCTGCACAGGCTCGCCAGCTTGCATTGATGGTCACGAGCCGTGTGCAGGCTATGCCGTCACCTCCTGAGCACAGCTTGTCTCTGGTGGCAGAGGTTCCCAGAAGGGCGCGTGGTGGCTGTTTCTTCAGAGCAGACACTGCACAGTGCCATGAGGATGTGTCACACCTGCTCTCTCATGTCAATGCCGCCCATGGCCAGCAGGGCGCGCAGCTCTGGGAAGCCGTCCTTCTTCAGGCTGTCGATGTAGCCCATGACAACCTCGTGCGTCTGCCGTGCCAGCTCCCTCGACGGGCACACGATCAGCCCGACAGGGCCCTCACCTGCAACAGACTCCCGTCAGCACCAGCAGCCTGCTTCAGCCTGTTACTTCCTAGCACAACACATGGCCTCTGAGTGGGACATGGCGCGTAGTAGGAAGCCTCTGGCCACAGGCTGCTTGCTCGGCACTCCTTGCAAGACTCCCAAGCCGAGTCCAACAGGTCTACAAAGTGGTTCAATGTCATGGAGCTGACCAATGCAGAGGATTGTATGCAGGAAGACATACCTCTCTCCAGCGGGAGGCGCACTTCCTCCTGCAGCGCCATCATCAGCATGGGCAGCGTGAACACCAGCGTCTTGCCGCTGCCGGTGAAGGCCACGCCTATCATGTCCCTGCCTGACAGGATGATTGGCAGGCCCTGCACAGCAGAGAGAGCAAGTCGAGCACCGCAGCGGAACCAACCTCTTCTTTGGAATGAAGTCGTGCGGGTGCAAGCACTTGCCAGTGCTATTCCGTTTCAAGTGCAGACGCAAGGCTGTTGCAGCAGACACCAGCTCTTTGCGTGTATCCAGAAGGCAGCATGAAGTGAGACACTCTTGCCATTGTGCGCAATCTGGCTGATGTGATGTGGAACGCAGAGCGCAGCACATACCTGCATCTGAATGGGCGTGGGGCGGGTGATGTTCTTGGCAGTGAGCTGGCGCAGGACGGGGGCCGGAAACTTCATGTCCTTGAAGTCCAGGATGGGCGGCAGCAGGTGCTGGCCCTCCACGATGATGTGGAAGCGGTCGCGCAGCTGCTGCGCCTGCTCCGCCGACTGCCGCCGCACCTTCAGCGGCGGCTTCCACCCCGTGCTCAGGCTGCGCGAGTACGTGATGCCCTGCGCATGGCAAGGGTCTTCATCAGCCAGCATCTCCTTGCAGTATGCCATTCATTACCGGTGCTTGGGGCGGTGCAGGATGCTTAAGGTTGCCTGTCTCCTGTGTGTCTTCCATGCTTGGATGCTATTCTCCTTTCGCCTCAGCATGCATGTCTGATCAACCATGAGGTTGTGTCAGCATGAAAGCAAGCCTTACACCATGTGAGGACAAGCATGCGGAAAGCAGACCAGGCCTCTCCTGTAGTGGCGGCAGCATCATAGATGGAGAGTTATTCATGGGGAAATAAGGCATTCAAGGCACTCTGTAAGAGGTCCTGGAAGAGCAGCAAGTCTAGAACAATGCATGGCAGGCCATCAGCCTACCTGTGCATTCTCCATGGCCGAGCGCAGGGCCTGCTTCCTCTGCAGGTCTGCCATGATCTGCTGCTCCTCGCGCAGCTGCTTCTCTTGCTCCGTCTCTGCTGGCTGCGTTTTCCGGTTCTTGGCAGCAGCAGCCAGCAGACTTTGCTTGGGCTGCTGCGGGGCGCTGCTGGCTGGAGCAGCTGCCTCTCCATCCACAGGAGGATGAGCATGTGCTGTGACTGTCTCATCTGACAAAGGCTGCTGAGCGGCTGCCTGCGAACGTGACCGAGTCTGTCATAGCCAAACTCAGGGCTTGATAGTATGGCAAAGCGAGAACGGCTGAGGATGTGACAGGCGAGAGGCAAGCAGCCCAGGATATGGACCTGTAGCCTGTCACGAAGATGAAGTCGCCTCTCCTCCTCCATCTGACGTCTCTTCTTCAATGGAACATACTCCTCCACCCTGGAATATACGAAAGCCTTACATCCTGATGATCAGATTGAGAAGGATGCCCTGTGAACTTGCAACACACATGATGAGGGAACCCACTCTTCATCCTCCGCAATGCTGGGCATCTGCTCCTCGCTGTCAAGCTCCTGACGCCTATAGCGCTTGACGCTGTTCCCCTGTGCTGCCTCCATCCTGCCAAGAGAGAGCTTGCCCTCCCACAGTTGCAGAGCAGCAGCAGATGACAGTCGTGCCGAGCGAACGAAACGCTGGCCTGTCTATATATGGTAGATCAGACTGCTAGAGGGTCCGCATGCATGTGAGCAGCCTTCTGGCCATGGGCCCATCTGCATATGTTACTACGTGAGCGTGCCCAGCATGCTGGGCTTCGGGCAGACCCGCATCGAGGTTCCTCCATACTCGTGTACGTACAGGAGCAGGTTATCGAGTTGCGTAGCCATAAAAGTGCGCACAGCCAAGGAGCATAGCAGCCTGACATGATCATGAGGCCGGACGGTCACAGTACGTCCGACTGCACAGAGACCTTCTCATCATGTCCTTACACTGAGCATTGCACAAAATAAAGCACATCCCACCAGGTCAGACCTGATGCACGGCAGGCTGAAGGCAAGAACCCCAAGAGAATTAACAGAACCCAGTGCCCTGCAAGCTGCAGCTGCTGTACAAATGTTGTACTGCATGCAGAAGAAGTTCATTCTGGAGCAACAGCCTCAACCACCTAGGTACCTGCGCATGCCAGTGCCTAGCTTACACTGGCACTGCATGTCTAGGCACAGCTAGAAACATTCAGACCAGAACTCAGAGCTTGTCATACAAATACGCCCACGCCGCTATCCTCAACATGCACCAGCTTCCACAAAAGTCTCTCCTCACCCTCTGTCCAACAATAGTGCCCCCAGCGATGGGTCTCATGCCTTATCAGCCGCATTCAGCAGAATGTGCTTGCGCCCTGCTCAAGCTTATAAGCCATCATCACCAGCTCAAATCCAGATTGTTCTTGAGCCTCTGGTGGACGACAAAATTCGAATGCCATAACAGCTCACACGACATTGCAGCAGCGCATACGCCTCTCAGCTGAAGACCAGGCTTGCTTGTGGGCATGATGGAAATCACTCTCTACCAGCTGTGCGCCGGGAGAACAGAAGCGCCCATGGGCAGCGGGGAGATTCTCGATACCCTAGGTCGACCCCAATGCGAGCCTTGCCCGTTCTGGATGACGCCCAAAACAGGGCAGCCACCAGCAAGGCAAAAGAATACAATGACCACCATTGAGATCCAAGGGCGTCCCAGGTCCATCACACTATACACAGGCCTGGCGCAATGCCAGGCCTGGGCCACACTTGCTCCTTGAAGAGAATCCAAGGCACGTTGCATATCCTACATACCAGGGCCCACTAGATGTGGGCTTGTGAGTTTTGTTTCCCGACAGATCCGGCCATGGCCGGTGCACAAAGGAGAATTCGAATAGAAAGCTGCAGCTATCCATCCGGGTACTTGGCAGGGGATGCCTTGGTTGGTGCCAAAGCCTTGGATGGCAAGCCAGCCTTGTCAAGTGTACAAACTACATCCTAGCCTGCTAACCTGCAGCCTGAAGGCAACATCTGCAGCGCGTGAACTGCTACAAAATCCAAAGAACATCCCTAGCACGAAAGCCTTGTTTACGGGTGCCCCTGTCCTGCCAGAGCACATTGAACCTCATGAGCCGCCAATGTGCGCTCTTGGAATCACCAAACTTTGCACTGGTAAAAGATTTGAGGTTGTTGCTGTAGACTGAGGAGGCTGTTGTCAGGAAAAGGGCCACATGCGTGCGACCACCAACTAACATGCAGCATACAGATGCCACAGAAGGGGGATTATGGGAATGCTATGAAATCCTCTCTAGCCATCTGCATGGCTTGCAAGGTACAGCACGTTCTCTTGAGCTCACCACACTCTCAAGACTGGCATGCCCAGCGCTCTGCGCGAAATGGCCCGCATCACCCTGTTGCTGCCCAGAAGCGGGCACTGGGCAATGCCGATACTGCACCAAGCACAGCCAGAAGAAAGGCAGAACCAACAGGTCCAGAATGGACTAATCTTGCGCTGCTTGTCCAAGGGATCATACATAGCCTTAGGAATAATCTCAGCTGTTGCCTCAATTGCGTGCAGCAATCCATGAGGGCAGCAGCAATACCACACTGCGATGTGCTCTATGTATGCTCGCACAGAATCCTGTCTATGTATGTGATCGGGTAAGGGAGGGTGGCAGGTCTGCGGCTGTGCTCCATGTGCCTGTCTCATTCCGTTGTCATTCCTCGAGCTTTGGCTGCACGCAGAAGCGACGCGCCAAGCCTTCATAGGCTGTTGCTGGGAGCTTGCAGAAAACTGGAGCTGATGTCTGGGATCCCAAGGAGCTGGCTTCTGGCGTCCAGATACAGCTATGCTTGCAGCACTTGGCCACTGTTGATCTGCTGCAGCTGCTGCCTGTGCTGCTGCTGCAACTGCTGCAGCACGAGCTGCTGCTGTGCGGCGTCTGAGGTGCCTAAAGAGGGCTGCACTCTGGGGCTTGGCTGGCTCACGGGAGTGAGCGGCTCCCCACCTTGCAGCTGCACATGATTACCACATCAAGATACTCATGGAAAGGCCGCACTCCCAAAAAAGGTCCATGCAAACAGGCTGATCACCACCTCTACAATGGCCCACTCACAAAGCCGTATCATCAGCATGGCTTGTAATCATTACATCTTGAGACCAATGTCGCAGGCACAATAGTACCCTCCAACACACAGCCTAGACCTCTGACACATCACAAGTTACGGAGAGGGAGCAATGTCCTGATATGCACCTGCAGGTTGTGCAGGCGCTGCCGCTCGTCCTTGTACATGCCGCGCAGGCGCTGCAGAATGGCCGCAAAGGTGGGGCGCTGCTCGGGGTCGTCCTGCCAGCAGTCGTCGATGAGCTGCCCGTACGCCTCCGGCATGTCTGTGCGATCCAGGGGCGGCTTCTGCCCTGAGAACACCTGGTACATGATCTGCAGCCGTCCGCACAGCACGCTCAGCACAGCACACTCATCAGGCACTGCCAATGTCACCATCGTCCATACCTCACCATGTACCGCATAGTCTGCAAAGCCCTTCTTCCCTACAGCGTCAACGGCTATTGGGGCGGATATTTACAAGACAACGAGAGACAGGCACGAAGACCAATGCAGTCTGTGACAGAAGCACAGTCAGTCAGCTATCTACATACTGTACCTATCATTGGTGAATGCAAGGTGTTGCATGGCCAATTCTATGCGAACTTTGGCTGTCATGGCAGCTTGCAAAAGCTGCGCTGTGCCAAGGAGGTAGGAATGTTGCTAAAAAATCCTATGCTCTGCCCAGGCCAAGAGAGGAGGTGCAAGCTAGAGACGCACCTGCTGCTGCGCAAGGCCCTCAAACAGGCGCTTGCAAGTGAACAGCTCCACCATGATCATGGCAAAGCTGTACACGTCCGCCGCGCGTGTCATCTTGCCCTTCTGCAACAGCTCTGGCGCCATGTATGCAGCCGTGCCTGCCATGCACGAATGCATGCACTGAGGCTCGCACAACATAGTGGGCAACCGCGCATGCAGGGTGGGAATTAATCTTGTAGGCAAAAGCATGTCTATGGTTGTCTGGCCAAGCATGACAGTATGATAGACTATTACAAGTCAGAGAGCGTGAACAGCTTGCTCACCATATGTGAAGGTTGACACGTGGGTGGCATTTGCCTCCAGCACCCTCGAGAGCCCAAAGTCGGCCATCTGCGTCACAGGCACAAACTTTGAGATGCACCGCAACTTACCTTGAGAGCTTCCAGGCGCCAAATGATATTCTTAGCTGATGTACAGTAGAAGCTCATTCTGGGGCTCTCATACCTTGCACACAAAGCCCCGCTTGTCGTAAGATGTTGGGGCGGTGGTCTTGAGCAGGACATTTGCTCCCTTTACATCCCCTGTACAGAGCACAGAAAACCATGAGTAATGCCTATGGGAGTGGTGATTGCCTCTGCTGTGCTGTGAATGCATGTGTCGAGGTGTTGAAACTGGCCGGACTCTGCACATTGGAGCGTATTAAATGTCAGGGAACTGTACTGGAGATCAGTCAGGCGTACCATGCAGGACACCGAGCGAGTGCAGGTAGTCCATCCCACTCGCAATGTCCATGAGGCACAGGTATATCGTGGCCTGCATCAGAGCTGAGACGTCACTCACAAAAGGAGTACCCCCAGCAGTGCACGTGATACTGAGGATACAGACAGCACAGGGAGAAGTGCAGAAGCACCAGGCGTCACGATTGAGCACTTCATCAGCCAGCCTGCAAGGCGATAAAGGCACAGCGTTTGTCGGGCAGACAAAACACACAGTTCACGGCGGTAAGCCTCTGACACATTAAAAGTGCCTGCTTGCATCTTTGTCATCAGGCAACTGCAACCTGTACTGTCAAAGGCAAGGTAAGAGGTATGAGTCCTGAGCTGCAAGCAGAAGAGCAGGGAGGGCTCACGTAGTCGCGCTGGAAGCGAGCCTCGCGGGCGGCGGACTCCAGGTTGCCCTGGTCGCAGTACTCCAGCAGCATCCAGGTCTCCAGAAGCTGGTCCGACAGGTCGCGCTCCCCGCTGTCCTGGACGAGGACGGCCGGGGGGCTCAGGCTCTGGCTGGCCTCGCGCAGCAGGCCCATGCTTGCATGCAGCGACTCCGTCTGGCTCTGCATGATGGTGTGAACCTGCGACCACCGCATGCCACCTCAGTACCATGCAGGCCACACATTCTGGCTGGCTTAGCGCACCAGGCCACATGGCTTGCATGCATGCGCCTTCGTCTGGCTCTGCATGATTGGATGACCCTAAGGGCGCCGCATGCCACCTCAGGCATTTCATCAGCGCTCCTTGCCACATCCCTGTTTGGCACACAAGACATGCACTGCCTCTGCCTGGCTGGGGACCTGGGAGCACTGCAAATGGAGGCAAGAGCAGGGCGTACCTTGTAGGTCATGACCACATTGGGATGGTTGATGTTGGAGCAGAGCACAGACTCCCTCATCGCATCAAAATTGTTCCCCACATTCCTGTCATGGTTGATGATCTTCACCGCTACACTGCCAGCTCGCCATCTCCCTGCATGAGCCATGGCGCTGATTTCAGCTGACTCAAAGGCCAGCCTGAGGACAGATTGCCCCCAAGGTAGCAAGCAGAAGCAGCTCATGTTGGACCACTCCGTTGAACACTAGCCTTGAGACAGGTAGCCAGCACCATTCATAGAAGCAGGCCGGAAGCTAACCTCTGTAAACCCTCCCAAAAGATCCTCTGCCTATGATTGGGCCCAGCTCCAGAGCTTCCAAAGGCGCTTCCGACCTTGCCCTCAGCAGATCCCGCATGCTCATCAGTGAGCTCTCCCTCCCAGAGCCTCTCGTCCCTGGAGTGCCACCTAAACGTTGCAGGATCTCTCTTCATCGCCGTACTCATGGAGCCTGGCTGCACCCTGCCTGCTTCTCTCCATACTGCAGCTTGTACATTGCAGGCATGAACAGGAAGAATGTAGATGGGCAGGCGAGCGTCCGCGCTTCCTGGTGCAAAGGAAGAAAGGATGGCATGCAGCATCCAGATATATGCAGGAGCAGCGGCTGTGCGCTCCAGGGCAGCACCTGCGACAGAGGCGCCATGCATGGGGGCGACCCCAACACATGCAGGAGCAGCACCCGTCTGCACCGGTTCAGCCCTTTCTGGCATCGGCCAGGACCGGTGCCAGGCAGGCATGCAGGCCAAAGACATGCAGGAGCAGCACGTGTCTGCGCAAGGGCAGCATCTGAGGCCGATGTGCCCGGGATGCTGACCTGGCCCAGACGGCCCTGTACCCCGAGAGCTGACTCCCCCGCTGGGCCCGCTGAGCGCGCCAGGGCCGAAGGAGGGGTACGAGTCGGAGTTGCTCCGCAGGCTGCCCCGCCTGCTGGGCACCCCATTGGCCGTCAGCGGCTGCCCGTGGCCGCTGATCATGGCCAGCGCCTGCATCTGGTCCCGCGACCCCGAGGTCCTGCCGTCCGAGCCCTTGTTGTCCGACCCCAGATTCGACCCTCCTCTGCTGTATCCGCCCTGCCACATCCCACAGCGGACTTTGAGGAACTGCTTCAACCCTGGTCAACACCTGGACTTTTGCGAGGAGTTACTGTGGAACCAGAGCCGCAAGTTTGACAGGGCGGAACACATCGAGTTGACATTAATGCAAGGTACAGGCATAAGTGCAGTCATATGTGAACTCTCCTACTGACAGGAGAGTAGCAGGCGCAGAAAAGCTGCTTACCCCGCTGCCATTGCTCCCGGGCTTCAGCGGCGTGCTGTGCCCATTCCCGTTCATCTCCATCATGCACTTGTTCTGCATGGAGCCCATCCCATTGATGAAGAGAGGAATGTAAAGGTTCCTTTCAGGGACATGCAATCACCCCAAAGCACACTCCTAGCACGCAGGACGCCGCCTGAATATTTTGTACCCACTATGCCTGCTGAAGCTAAATAGATATCTTCCTAAGTGCAGTTGCAAGCATGTATGTGGCTGCTGCATTCATGTCTGAGGCCTGCGCTCCTAGAATACTAACCCAGACTTATTTTACAATAGTATGAGAGAGGGAAGGGCACCTCGTCAACCTGTCTCCGCCGCCGCAAGCGCCGTCTCAGGAGGAAGGCGGCCAGCAACGCGGCCAGGAGAATCAACAGCACCACCACGCCAATGATGAGGCCGCCCCACCACGTCATCCGGGGACTGCCTGCGGATGAGACTGCAGCAGACGAAGCAACGCCTTGCGAAGTGACACCTGCAGTGCACAGCGCTTGAGCAAATGTCTTATGAAAGCCTTTGTATGGCAAGTCTTCCTGGCCAAGCATACAGGAGTAAAAGGCCAGGTGTGCACGTGCATCAAGAACAATTTGCCTGCGGTTGGGGCACCCAGGCTTGGGGGACTTAGAGCAGGGCAAGAGCTGCAAAGAGAAGGCCGGTTCAAGCCCTCACGACAGGTCAGGCTCTGGGTGTGGGCCATGAGACCGGCCAGTAGCAAACAATGCAGCAGCTTCGGATATGTGGGGAGCAACTGACCTGGTGTTGGATCAGTGTCATTGTCGTTGGCGTTGACCGCCACAAGGTTTGCTTGGTTTGCCAGGCTCAACAGCTGCACAGAGGTCCAGCCATCAGATTAGATTCCTCAGTTGCATCTGGTAGTTGGAGCTCAGATTACCCTAGACTCTTGGCCTTGAGCCATGATGATAGTGCAGCAACAGCACCTTTCTGGTCAAGCCCAGGCCACAGACTGAGAGATTCCTAGCAATGGAAGCATATTCAGGGCTTGTTGATTGAGTGCACATCAGACACATGTCAGCTCCAGTTTGAAGGGATGGGGCTCACAGTTTTCGGCGTTGGAGCAAAGCGATAATTATGCACTGCAGTCTGCACTGCGGGCTGGAGGAGACCAAATGCCATATCCCTGAGTAGCTTGCTCTCCGGATACCCTGCGCATGTACCTCAGGGTGTCCACGACATTGCAAGGGTATTGTGACATCAGTAATTCATTGAGCGCTGGCAGCAAGTTCGGAACCAGAGGAGTTCCCAAAATGGCAGCGATCTGCAATAGGAGGAGCAATCTGAGGATGGCAGCAAGTAAGGCTCACCCATGTATCTGCTATTCTGATTGATGATGAAGAAATCCAAGCCAGCGAGGGGATATGTATCAGGGGACACTGCAGCGTGACAGGAAGAGGGGGCATCAGAGAGAAGTGATAGCAAAGGCTGTTTGAGGGCGACGCACTTGAGGCCTGGGGTGGCATGCCCCTTAACACAGCCATTTGTCACGTTGCCCGGTGGTGCTGCACTGTAGAGTGTCAGGAAGAGGAAGGCAGCGCACCGAGACATAGAGCATATGCCCCATGAGATGGAAAATGGTAAAGCGGCTGGAGGGGACTTACTTGAGTTGCCAATAACCACACTGACCCAGTCAGGAGATGTCACTGACTGGGGTAAAGTGAACTCAGCGCCCAGGGTTGAGAAGTTTGCCTGTCCTGGCAGCACAAAGTTGCCAGCGCGATTTTGTACACGAGCGTAGGGGATGTTCTGGTCCTCCAGAAGCACATGCTGAATCACCCTGCACAACGTGACATCAAAGATATCAGCACCACATGCCATCTACTGCTGTGCAAACCCTGTCCTGCACCTTGCCACACACTGAGGGCTATGGCATGCCACGCTTCCTGGGCAGTAGGAGGGCATTCACTACACTGCAGACCTACATGATGGGCTTCCCACACAAAGCAGATGATTATTGTGCCTCGCAGGGCTCAGGCCAAAATCCTGTCAGAGGAGGCCACAAGTTTTGACATCATCTTACACTGCCACAAGCCCTCCAAGCATGCATGGGCACCAGACAGAGGAAGGAGCGCACCCTGCTGCATTGGGAGTGTTGTTCAGATATGTCAAAAGGTCGGGAGCACCCTTTACTCTATGTACACAGCTGGGCCAGGCGAAGGTTTTGGCCACACCCAGCTTCCACGCTGGGGTGGTGGCATTCAAGAATGACGACAGCATGTAATTGCCCGTAGCCTTGTCTATGCGCGCCACTGCCTTTATCGTGACATTTGGCAGCCTGCAACAATGCCACCGCAATCATGCATCTCCTAGCTTCCACCAATCTGATGATCATTCATCGGGACTGCCTGCCTTCCCAGCTTCGGTGCGTTCAAAAACATGAGACATGGCCTCCTTCGGCTATATGAGAAGGAGCAGCTGACCACTCATTGATAGATTGAAGCTCTCACTACGCAACAGCAACCAATCGCATGTGTAAAGAGACGCAGACAGGGCGTGCTTCAGAAAGGCATGAGGAGACATACGTGATGTTGGGGTTGAGGGACATCAAATATGGATCATTCCACTGCGTGATGATGCACTGCATGATTCCCGCCAGCGCAAAAGCGTCCACCCTCATCACGCCACTGGTGATACCTGCGCAGATCCACAGCAGCTGCCTTGCAACTGTACTCCCTTCCAATATGCCAGTCACCCATTGGTGGCCCTTGATGCAATTTTACTGCCCCCCATGTCGTGGGCAAGGCAACCATCAGGAATCGGACGCTGCAGTCTCTCTATTCTGAGGGAAGAAAGCAGGCCTCACCTGGTACATTGTGTGCAGCGCCCAGGGCATTCACTGCCCACGGGATCTGGACAATACACCTGCATACATGAATCCCAGTCATGTCTTGTGCCTGCTCCTCAACATAGCCTGCTGCAGACATCGCAGAATGTGTATTCAGAACAGGCCTGCCCTGCACACTGGGAAGTGTTGACCCACCTGTTAGCTTGCTTCAGCTGAGTTTGCGTGAGCGCCATATCCGTCACAACATAATCATAGGTCTGGGCAACAAAGTTCTCCTGACCTGCAGAACCCGCACGCTATGCTCAGCCTGACATCCTCTCAGTGCCAACATGTGGATTTGGAACTGCCAATCCATCTTGGCATGGCATGCAAGATTAGGCAAGGCTGCGTCACCTTGCGTGTCTCCTATGGCATCGAAAGTGTATTGCACGTTGCCGTAGGCAGGTGAAACCTGCTCTGTCAAATTCTTGGTGTAGTCCGTCATGAAGGCCTTCGCAGCTATTGACCCACTGCCCTTGACAACGGACAGGTTTGAGTCTGCGCAGCAAAAGAGTCATCAGGACGCGCTCTCAGCTGCCTCGGAGTTATCATACCATCTGTCAGTGCTTCAAGGCTGAGTTATTCAGGTGCTGCAGAGTGAGGTGGGGTAAGCACACCGTCCACCAGCCTCCTGGCTGGCCGGCCTGTGGCAGCCACTGTGCTCCATAGTGTGAGAGTGACCAGAAAGCAAAGGTGGGCGGCCTCTGCCTTCTGTACACCTCGCATGCCTGCATGCAAGGTCGTGTGGTACATCAGAAGGGTTATAGAAAACGTTGAGAATCGTCAGAGTGTGATTGCCACAATGCTCATGCGATGGCACATTTGTCCACCTCAGCCAGGTGGTGCGCACCCGCTCAATAGTAGAGAGCTTCCCTCCTCCTCGAGGCCAGAGCCTCTTCATTGTCTCCTGTTGACATTATCCCCTCAGTGTTCTCTGGCTATGTCTTGTTCGCTGGTCCCTGCATCGCCCATTGACCCTCAGCACAGAGTATCTTGAGCCTCTCGTGATGAAGCTCGAAGGGCTCCCTTGGTCCGGCGCAAGGCTCATATAATATATGGAATTGTCCAAACATCCGGCCTTGTGACAAAAGGGCTCGACGCCAAGCCTACCTCCAGGTGAAGCTACAGCGGCCCTACACCAGTGCGTGTTGCCCTCCAACTTTTGCAAGGCTCAGACCTATGAGAACGGTCAGAGAGGCCTCTGATAACAGATAAAGCTACAAAGAGTGCTCTGTCCGCAAGTATGCCTTGCAGCAACAAATCCCCCACTGTAGACGCAACACCAAGGCTCTTCTCTCATCAAGCGGGGGCTCTCAAATCCCGCGCTGTTTGTACGTATCAGTTGAGTCCTAATACACACATCTCTCCGCGCAGTTGCACGCTCAAACCTTTGCTTAAAACAGGGCGTTCAGCAGCGGGCCTCATGTGGGGCTAAAAGGCTTGGGCTTTGCAGCTTCTACATTGCTGGCAGCTGCTCTTCTACTGCGGTAGACGCGTCTTCAAAGCGGTTCACGCGTTGCGAATGGGCTCGCACAGGCTTGACAATGCGCATTGTATACAAGCTGCGTGCCTACGATTTGCCAAGAGCCTATTTCCTCGTCTTGACGTCCACTGGTGTACGTCTGTAACGTCGGCAGATCACGCCTGTGAGTGAGGTCTGACCACACTACAGGTTGCAGCACGCCCTAGTCAACAGGTCATCTGAGATGAATGCGTTATCCTGACGGGAGGCCCGAAAGCGTTCTGATACTTGCTTGCTCTTGAGTGCGCTCCAGCAGGATCGTCTTGTCGTTGAACGCTTGTGAGTAGTCTGACGATCAGCGACGGGCCCACAGAGCATGTTACCACAACCAAAGGACATCCAGGGTACTTTGCGCGGGCACAAGGCTTCGGGTCCGCTGGCTCTTCCAACGCGTTTTCCCGCCGCTAACTGTAGTACTTTACACATTTATCCGATATCTAAGCATTGCACAACTGAAATCAGCTGCCCCATCAGTCTCATGGTAGGCTGCACAGGGCACCCCACTGTGGTGTCATATGCGTGCTCCTACAAGACGCATTGCAATTGCCGTTGCACTCATGAGATCTGATCAGACTTAATCCATTTGAGTTTGAGTGTGCATCCAGCCACAACATCCACTCCAAACAATAAAGTCAGCCTCCTGGAGTGCTGTTACCTCCATTACACTCCAGCTCTGCACAGGGCTGCTGTGCACTGCGCCACACTCAACTTCTTCTAAGCTACCGCAAGTGTTGTACATCATGTGTTACAGTACTGCCTCCATGCTGGAGCGCTTGGACAAGCGCTGGCACATAGCTGACATGCCAACAATTTTGCCGCACCGCAGCATCCTTCCTGAGAAGCCGTGACTTGGCAGCAAGCTGTGGTGATCCATGTGAGATTTCCCTCCACAAGAAGACGAGAGAACTCGAGCGAGCTCACACCCGCACTGCTAGCCACGACTCTGCCACCGCGTCAGCAGGCGCATGCTGCACCGTAACCAGGCCCTTTTGAGGCTGCAGACGCCTCAGAACAGGTCCTCGCGAGTGGGCAGGCCACGGCGGCCGGGGAACCCTGGATCCCCTTCGTCTGCCTCATCCTGCTCATGCCCATAGCTGTATCGGCCTTGGGGCTGCCCATAGCCCCCGCTATAGCCTCCGTTGTCATAGGGCTGGTAGCTGCTCTGATAGAAGGGCATGGGTGGGGCCACCCGCGACAGCAGCACATCGCCCCCTGAGCCAAGGTAGCCCGGACCTTGGTCGTAGCTGTGCTGCCCTCGTTTTGGCCCCACAGTCTGCCAGTCACTCACGGCCTGCATGACAGGAAGCATCATCACCTCAGCGGGACTTTTGCACCATACTGCAATGATTACTGCTGCAACGTATGCCAACGCCAAAACAGATGCTCATGAGGATTGCTCAAATCCAAAGACCAAACTCTCTGAGCACTCTGCAAGTTCATGGCGCTCAAGCCTGGACATAGGCCGAGGATGGCTGGGGCTTGCAGCTGTGCCAGTATTGTCATGCCACAATGTCCATCAGCTGCACACTTACTCACCTACAGCACACAAGGGCGACCTACACTTCTGCGCAAGGGACAGCTGCAGGAACATGCCTGTCTAGGAGCAGCCTGAGCGCCAGGCGCTGCCAGGGCGCTGTAAGCTGGCGCCACAGACGCAACTGCTGGTGGCGGCGGGGGTGCTGCATCAACAGCCACGGGGTCCACTCCCCTGTCCTGGAAATGCATGGTGACACCTTGTGAATGTGCTCCAACACCAGAGTGATACTCGCAAGGAAGCGTACATCTTGGAATGCGTGCTGCATCCCGGCAACATGCTTTCGTCCTGATCTCTAATATCTAGCTAAGACACAAGTCTGCATCGCGCAATCAGATCACTGGCCAACAGCGGCCTTTGCTGCAGGAGGGCTGAGCGTGCACCTTCAGGATCTCCTCACGGGGCCTTGCTGCACCAAACAGGCTGCTCTGGCGAGAGCCGCCGGTCTCTAGGGGCTTGCTGCGCGGCTGCAGCTGCAGCTTCGGGCGCTGCCCGCTAGCGCCAGGCGCTGCCTGCTTTGGCTCCGCGCCAGCATCCCCGCTGGCCGGCAGCGGAGCCGACCTGGGCTGAAGCTGCAGCTTTGGCCTGCCGCCGCCGCTCCCGGACCGGGGGGACTCCGAGTGTCCTGGAAGAGCCATACTAGTGAGAACTCTTGATAGCGTCTACCGCATCATGGAATACCCTTGAAGGGGGGTCAGGCCAGCAGGTCTTCCTTGGTCCCAGTCTCCAAGTGCCATGTTGGCAGAGGCAGAATAAATGAGAATCTGTGGGTCCTATTGTGACGTGCTTCATTGGTGCAGGGCTCTCGGGCCGGCAGCTCTCATCCAAGGGTCAATTGTAAGGCACGGTGACTGTATCCTGGGAGGGTTTCCCTGCTAGATACACAAAGGGCAGAAGAGGGTACCGTTTGCTTTCCATGTCTCCTCAGCAGACACGTCAGGTGACGTCTGAGAGACGTAGTGGTTGTGGTAGCTATACTCCTCATGACTGGGCAGCTTATGCACATCATAGTGGAAGGAGCTCTCATGCCCCTCGGAGTCGGGAGTCCTTGACCTGCAGACAGGATCACAAATCAATCAGCTCGGTCAAGGTGGACCCGCCTGGCTCTTTACTGGTAATTGTGAGTGAAAGAGCTGTCCACAGTACAATGCCCTTGTTCATCAGTGCCAGCCTGATAAAGATGCAAAAGCAGACGTGGGGCGCACCCAGAGCGTTTGGCCAGTCCCCTCTCATCGCTCCAGCCATTGCTGTAGCGCGGCGGCGGCGGAGGTGGGGTGGAAGCAAAGTCTCCATCATGGGGCGCATCGCTCCTTGCTGCAACGTATCCCGCGCATCAGCAAACATGCAGGCCAGCGCCTATCATACAGCAGGGGCTTCCATCACAATAGCAGGCAGCACTGTCTGGTGGACCTTCCTCTGTATGCGCAGACTTTTGCGGTACATGCACGTGAGCATGTCCTGATACACAAGCGCTCACCTGGCCTGGAGTAGGACCCAAGAGGGCGCTCGTAGCCACGCTGGGCATGCCAGGAGTCAGCGCTCTTGGACCCGGCCGTGCTGTACGGGGAGAGCGACAAGCCAGGGTTGCCGCCCTTGTAAGGGGACCCGCTGAGCTGGCCATCAGAGTATGCGTAGTTCCCGTAGCCTCCGAACGGGCTCAGCGACATGTCGGAGAAGCGGCTCTCCACAGACTCAACATCCATAGCATCATGCACACATCTGCAGAGACCACTTACGAGCTTGATGGCTGGCATGACTGGTGACATCTCGTGTTGTGCTTTTCAGCAGCTACACAGAGCTGATCTGGTAGGCATGAGAGGCAATGTCCTGTGTTGTGAGTTGAGCAGGTACAAAGCTGGTCTGATAAGCGTGAAGGCAGGCAAGGAGAAGTGGCAGGTCTTACCCTCCCATGTTGGCGGGCTTGCTTGGGAGACCGTTAGGAGCCTGACCGGGAGTCTTGTCGTGGAAGTCCTTCAATGTCATTGATGAGCTCCTCACTCTGCGAGCCATATCCTGCAAGAAGCACGCCCAGTCACTTGTGAGCTTGCAGTCCAGTCAGCAAACCCTGCACCCGCTCAGTACGACAATCGTGCCCTTGTTGGTCTACTATGAAATATGAGACGCCTGCCTCCAAGCTGACAGTGGCCTGCACACATCTACGGCCTAAATCTGCAGCAAATCTTCGTTCACAGTCCACTCCACACTCTTACAAACTTGCTTATAAAAAGCCGGTTTCTGCGCGATGTCATGTCATCATGTTTTTCTGCATATATCTCGCGCATCGCCACTAGCTAGGCATGGTATGTCCTGCCGCAGGACAGAATTTCTTCACGTGCTGGAAGTGGACCAGGTTTTCGGAAGAGTCCTGCTCGTGTCTACTACCCTGTGATGCTGCTTGATCTCCGTTGCTAGCCTGATTGACGGCCTGATCAATCGCAATCGGGCCAAAAAGATCTCACACAAGAAAGGAGGGAAAGCGCGCTAAGGGATCTCACACCTGAGCACCGGATGTTTGGATGGTGATGAGCGCGATGTATATGTCTCGCAGCTAGTTATTAAAGTCAGGTTTATCGGTAGCAATCTGAGTGCAGGTGAAGCCGAGGGAAGAGGAGACCTTGGGAGGGTGAGTAACCTTACAAATTTGAGAAGGTGGCCTGGCTTCCCTCCAGCAGCGCTGTCATGAGGCGTATGGGATGTGTCTGGTCACTTATAAAGCTTTGAAGGTGTAGTATCCCCGTAGTCATCAGCTCTCAAGCTTCGCTTACTTGGGCATTGAGGGTTGCAGCCCCTACCTTTCATTGGACTGTCCCCAAGGATGCCACCCTTCTCGGGCTCGAGCTGCAGAGATCGTACAGCGGACTTTCACGCTACTGTAGAAAGGCTGCGCAGTAGCCAGGTAATCTTTCTGCCTCGAAAGCCGCTTTGAAGTGGCCTTCCCTCTCACTGTTCCTGAAACTCTTCCTATTAAAAGACTGGTTGTGTGGCATGCAGAGCGCTTCCACCTCATCGTCGGTGTATAGCAACGGCGGTAGGCCTCCTCAGAACTCGCTGCATACCTCCTCTCTCCAGAAAACCGAGCGTCACAGTGACCTCTGTCCTGTCTCAAGCATTCTGTCATGCTTAGATTCCCACATCGCCCAGTGATCTGAGACAGGGGATCATCCTTTCGTGCAGGTCCTGGTCCCTCCATCCCTGGAGCTGCACAAACGCATGCAAATATCCAGCAGAGCTCAGAATTTCGCAAGCGCGCCAGTGGCATTGGAGCAGGCATCCAGCAGACCGCGCAGAACCTTCTGAAGCTGCAGCAGCTGATCAAGCGCACAGGTCTGAGGAAACTCACGAGTTGATATGAGCATCACTGTCAACACCTGTCTTGGCTGCACTGCACTGACGTTCAGGTGCTCGCCTGAGCGGAGCATGTGCATGCAACGGGCAACTCTCGCATTCGCAGAGTCCTCTTGTGCTCAGTGTGCTATGTGACTTGCAGGGAAGTTTGACGATCCCGCTGTGGAGATCGCGAGGCTCAGCGATCTCATCAAGCAGGACATCCAGGCGCTCAATGTGGGCCTGGTGGACCTCCAAAACCTCTCTGCGACTGCAAAGGCAACTAACACGCAGAGCAAGGGCCACTCGACTACCATTGTGGACAGCCTGAGGCTGCGCCTGAAGGATGCCACCAAGGACTTCCAGAACGTCCTGCAGATGCGCAAAGAGAACCTCGAGCGAAACCGAGCGCGCCAGCAGCAATTCTCCTCTGCAGCTGCGCCCGAAAGGCAACCGCTCTTCAATGCACCGCGACCAGGTCTTTCTCCCCTGTGCTGTCATGACAGCACCGTTGTCCCAAAGCCTTCAAACACTTTACACTTGTGTGTGTGATATCCCTCATCAGCAACCAGCGTTAACTGCTTTTTTCGTGATTATGCACTTTATGCACTTCTGTGATGGATATGAGTTGTCGGCAAGATGGAGTTACAGCTGCACACAGTACTGCAGTATGGCAAGGGGGCAGGACATGCCGAAGATGGTGTTGCAGGCAGGAGATTGAGCTTTCTCTGTGCCTGCAGCACCGGTGCAGGAGAGGCCGGCGTTTGGCCAGGCAGCAGGGGCAGCGTCCTCTTCCTCACAGGGCGTGCCAATGCCCTCACAGCAGCTCTTCGCGGTACGTGCAGCCTATATGACCCAAAGTTGCGTGGGGACAGGCGCTGTTGGGAGCTGCGCATCACTTTTTGTTCGCAGTCCCGCAGCATGCAACACAGAAGCGCTGCAGCACAGTGTCTCCTCTATGGGCATGCCAGCGTGCAGGTGTGAAAGCAGCTCCGGCGTTGTGAGGGGCTACTGGAGGCTTGCTTTCGCTTTGCAGGGCGGCGGCTTCTCGGACAGGAGCAGCAGGGGAGGGCCGCATGAAGCCGGCGGCTCCACAGAACAGTGCGTTCCCGCCCTGCCCCCTGGCCCTCTCCCTGAACCTGCCCTGCGCTTTCGCTCCCACAGCACTGGCGCTCGCCACCGGGCATCCTCTGATGAGCCGGCAGAATCTAGGTACCCTGCCTGCTGCACTCCGCCTCCCCACATGCCAGCGGCCAGGCCATATGCTCAGACACTGACACCATTGACAGTCATGACCTTGTTCGGGTTTCCCTGACCTGAGCCTTTAAAGAAGATGCCAGCGGCGGCCTTGCTGAGGGCACAGAACGGGAATGCATGCACAGTCCTGATGCTGGGCCCTCCGCAATGCGCAGGCAGCCGCTGCTGCAGCAGGAGCAGCAGATGGTGGTGCGGCAGGACGCCTACCTGACGAGCCGAGCATCAGCCATGCAGAATGTAGAGAGCACCATCCACGAGCTCGGTGGCATCTTCCAGCAGCTGGCGCACATGGTAGGCGCCTGCCCCTAACCAGTCCGCAAGTCTCCTGTACTTTGAGCATAGCACAATGAAATATGGCGTCTTTATTGTGTCATGATCCAGTTGCTTAGCTTCTGGCTACAGCAAACAAGCTTTGTTGCATGCTCGCAATCCTACTGTACCTTACAGCGCTCAGTTTTGCCTTCCAGTATATGCTCTGAACTGCTTGGTTGGTGGCCCCTGATCGTTCCCCTGTGATGCACAGGTCCAGGAGCAGGGCGAGCTGACAATCCGCATTGACGAGAACATAGATGATACCCTGGCCAATGTGGACTCGGCGCAGGCGCAGCTCCTGAAATACATGAACAGCATCTCGTCCAATCGCTGGCTGGTCATGAAGGTCTTTGGTGTCCTGCTATTCTTCCTGTTCGTCTTCATCTTCTTCATCGCCTAGGACCAAAACAGTCTCAGCTACACTCAGGGCAGCATCAGCATTCCTGTCGTCAGCGACAACAGTGGTGCAACCAGTACAGAGAACCGCTTCAAGCTATCTATGATGTACACAGGAGTGTGTAGGGGCTTCAAAGGTGCTGAAGATTGTCAGACATCGTTGTTGCTGCCCTCTCTTGCTTCCTTGAGAAACGCCTGCAAGGCCTGTAAGCGAGCATCTATCTCTGCGATCTCAGGCGCTTCCTCACTCGCCCCGCACAGGATGTGCTGACTTCTGCCAATGCTGCGAGGGCTTGGGCTTCTCACAAGCGCTTGCTTTGAAGCATGCATGCTAGCCCGCCAATCCAGCTTCGACATCCTGCTATGGAGCGCTCGTCCTGGGGAAGCTCCCCTAGAATCTGGTGATGGGTAGCGTGGTGCTGAGCCTGGGTGCAAGCGCTGCCAAAACGGCCTAGGACTTGGACTGGGACTCCTGCATAGCTGAAGTCCGCTTGAATGAAGCGCTTCCCTGGATTGGTGGAAATGCTGCATGGTATGCACAGGTGTGCATTGGACGGTAAGAAGGCACAAAGGTCTCTGGGCTTTTGATAGCTTCCACCCGCTGCTGCATTCCCCGACAACCTCGTGCACGCGTGTGTCCTGACAACCCTGTTGCAGGGTCCTCAATATGAAGACCTGCTCAGGCAAGCATGCATGATGGATCATACAAAGCATACAGCTGACTGACAATTACGCAGAGGCTGTCATACAGTGATTGCTTCCGCACCTGCGAGCGCCTATGCTGGTGGTGTCATCCCAGCCTGGATGAGGTGAGGCTGGCCGGCTGCTGACATTGCTGCTGAAGCCTGTGCAAAACTATCAGACTGGGGTAAGCCTCGTTGTCAACAGAGGATGAGGGCTGCACCACCCATGCAAACGCTTCCTCATGTAGAGAGCCTAAGACCTGACACCAGGCTTAATCAAGGGACAAAGACGTATCCTGATGCACGGATGCATGCTGTGGGATCTCTTTGCTGCGTATCCTGTTCCTTGGTCGAAGGGAGTGTGAGGATAATGGTCATCCCACGGCATTACCTGACCGCATACTGTGGTCGGGTCTGTCCCTGGCGTTGCTGCGGCTGCGAGAATCAGCAACAGGCAGGCCCTGATGTAGCCGTGCGGCCATCAGCTTGCGGCGCTCCCGCTGCTCACGCACATACTGTGTGGGATCAAACCGCGGTTCCCGCCAACCCTCTGCACACAGCAAACCCCTCCTGCTGGAAGCTGGCAATGATCGCTCAACAACCATAATATGGTGGCCTCTAGGCAGCATGCACATCACGCTGAAAAGGATCAAAACAATTCCAAGAGAGGCCGCTGTCAAGAGGGGCATTGCATGCCTGCGCTGTGTCTCCGCCTCGTCTGGGGACTGCAGCTTTGTCTGGATGCAGCAGGTGCACGAGCTGGCGAGGGCGCTGGGGAAGCTGCTGAGCGCCCGCGCAAGCGCTTCCTGTCTCTGCTCTCGCCTCCCTCCCGGTCAATGTTGGACTGCGCTTCAAAGATGGACCGCCCCGGCCTTGGCGCCCTGCATGTGCCAGACCAGTGCTCAGAGTGTGTGCATCCGCCTTACGGTGGGTAGAGTCACATGGGCTTGGGCATGGGTGAGCAAACATCAAGCTGTGCTCCATTGGCCTGCGCTGATGTGATGGTGCATACGCGAGCAGTATCATAGCACACTTGCGCTCACTTATGCAGGATGTGACAGACTTCACACAGGAGTAGGGCATGCCTCGGGGGTAGCAGGGTCTGCCGGAGCCTCAGCTCTCTCACAACCTCCCTCATCCTCATGATCTCCTCCTGCACACAATATGAAATACTGCTCACGAGGGCTCAGCTGTCTTGCACCTTGCAAAGCTGGTGTGCATGCCATGTCCAGAGGGAGACAGCATTACAATCATGCTCAGCACACGCTGCGCTTCTTCTGCCATGACTGCAAGGTTCTATCTGAGGATGAAGAATGCACAAGAGGCAGGGCATTTGGTAAAGCAGCATGGACAGAACAGCCCGGAGTAGATACCTGAGCCTCTGCCAGCTCCCTGTTCTTGTGCCTCAGCAGGCGCTTGTGGGTGGTGCGCTCTTCCTGCAGGGCAGCTTCAGCCGCCTCTGCTCGTTTCTGCACATCCTCCAGCTGCACAGCACACTATACACTCAGAATCTGGGGCCTACAGTCCGTACGCCACAGCACTGCACATGAGGTTATGTGACAGCCCCAAATGTGTCAGCCTGCGTTTTGGATTCGCGCCAGGTTCCCAAACTGTGCGTAGCAAGTGCATAGTGATCATAGGGGATCATGTGTGTTGTCAGAATTCAGTTGAAGCTGACCTGGCTAGCACTGCATACAGGCTGTGCACTACAGATCTGAGGCAACTCCCTGTCCCGCAGGGGTTCTCGGAGCCTTGCAACAAGTCTTTCAAGCCGCATGTCCTCGTCAGATTGCTCCGCCTTAGGATCCCTTTTCACAGGGTCCCCCGCAGCCTTCTGCATGAATGCCATGTCAGGGCGAAAGTATGTGATGCAGCCAGGATGTACCAGCGCGCTGGCCCATTCGGCACAGTATGCAGAACTCTGTGTTCATTGAGCTTTCCTTGACACTGTATGAGAGGCACAGGCAGGCATGACATCCGCACCTGCAAAGCTGCTTGCTTCTCTGCCTGGAGCCCCTTGATGATGTTTCTGAAGAACTCTGGACTAGGGCTATGCTCAGGGCACAGCGGCAGCGGGTACAGGATCTGGTCAAACTCAGCCTTGTACGCCAGGATGAGGTATCTCTTGGTACTCTGTGGGGCACCGTCCTGCTGGACGGGGCCTGTTCTGAGGTTGCTGCTTCCATGACTCCTCATCTGCAGCTCTGCATGCACAAGTATATGTTTTGTTGACGATTGCGTCAGCATGTTCCAGATTGGTCACTCTTCAGTGGGCAAGGGGATGTGCAAGAGAGCGGTCTGGAGGACCAAGGTGAATGCATGCATGCACTGCTTGCTTGCATCAAGAAGCAATGTGACCTGACATCTGACCTGCAATGGTGAGCACATCCAGACTGACAGTATCTGAGCAGCCCTGCATCGCCGTCTTTAGCATCCTGGCAAAGGTGCTAAAGGGCTTGAAGCTGCCAGCTCTCGCTGAGAGCTCCTCAATCTCTGCGCGGGCTGGGCTGTGTCAGACAACTGCACTAGGGATCGGCAGCAGTCATGCTTCACTAGTACGACTACCCTGTTCCATGCATGGCAAAACTTCCGTGTTGAGACCATCGCGAACCAGATATAAGCATAGGTACTCACGGGACGAGCTGAACGTCTCCTGCCAGAGGGAGGCGTCATCCGTCCGCACAAGCTGTACGGAGATAGTGTCCGTGGTTTTCTGACTAACACTAACGCGATACTCGACATCTCCTATCTGGATGGATCCCTGTAGGTGGGTGATACCAGGACTCAATCAGTACTCCATTGCAAGGTAGCTTTCCGGTTCCTTAACAGTATTTCCCAGGTCTGGGGTGTGGCTATAGAGCAAGATGTGGCTCACTGAGCATGCCGCCCCGGCGTTTGCCGACTCAATCATTCGAAAGTCCAGTTATCCAAGCTGATATAATCTGATGTCATACGTGTGTGCAACCATGAGACCATGTCAAGTGTCCCGAAGGTCATAACCTTCCATCACATGACCCTGCTGGGGCGATCCGAGAGTCTGAACGTCAGACAGCTTCTGATCAAATTGTTCACACTGGCTGCTTCAGAAGGAACCAGCAAATTACAGAAAAGCATGTCGGAAGCATAACCGTCGACAGCACGCAACAGGGGTGGACCTGGTCAATTGGCTTGGTATCCTTCCATGAAACAATCGAGGAATGGTCAAAGCGTCTCATCCCTGCGCCATCTTGGAGCCAGACACCCTTCGATGACTCTTCTGACATTTGGCTCGCCTGAACATTGCTGACATTGGAGGGAGTGAAACATGCAGCAGCAAAATGTCAGAAGGCAGGCATCTGCCAGTGGAGCTGCTGTAATGTCGTACAAGGTCTTCTTGTCCAATTGACACAACCAACGGGCTTTAGATGTTTACTGTGAGCATGCCCATAGCATGCATGTCTGTCGTCACGGTAGGTGCCCTTTCTATGTCGGCATCCCCATACACACCCAGATTTGCAATTGCTCTTGTGGGACAACCTTGAGGCTGGGGCTGTGGACCAAAACCACATTGGATACCTGCTCTCCTAAGACTGCTGTGCTTGCCCGCCTATTCTTGCTGTTCTTCTGCCCACAATCTCAGCTGCCCAAGCTTTGCCCGTCTCAGTCTTGAACCGCCCCGCAGTCGAGTCAAAGAACTCTTGCAAGCTCAAGCCTTGCGCAGCCTCGTACTCTGAAGCCTGCAGGATCATCTCCAGCTGCACAGCAGATTGCACATCAGCCTTGTTGCCCTTTTCTCTGATGCCTTCACCACAGACCATTTCACAAGCCCCTTCCTAGCTTATTACACAGCTGCTCCAGGAGTAAGTGAGATTGACAGGGTTTCATGTGGGAAAGAACCTACAACAGGGATGCTGACTGCATTGTCAGGGAGCGTCTGAGATGCCAGAGCGCACCTTGTCAAAGTCCTTGACAAGCATGGCTTCCGGCGTTTCTCCTGCCTCATACTCCTCAAAGAGCTCCCTCACTTCTGAAGCTGCGCAGGCAAGTGCACCTGAGATCAATGAAGCTTGCTCTTATGACGCTACCTGGGCCTTCTAGCTGTATGGGTGGGCAGCATTGATCAATTACGCATGGGCAGCTATGTCTCTGAGACTATGTCGACTATCACACCGATCAGGTCCGATTTGACAAGCCATGTGCACATGCATGCCTGTCTGAGTGTGCTGCATGGTAAAAGTGTTGCAAGGACGCGTTGCAGTTATTGCAGAGGGTGCGAAGCACACCAACTGCTGTGTCGGCTCCAAGCATCTTCTGTATGTCCGTGATGGCATCTGCTTCAAGCTTGGCCTTTTCCTGCTTGCTGATCCCGCAGTTTGGGGTGATGTCCCCCACAATTGCTGCACAAGCACCCCCCCTCACACGCACTCCATGCACTACCTGGAGCGCTCATTGATCAGAGGTTTGAGGCTCACCTTCTGCAACATCATGCACTATGGAGAGCTTTATGCACCTGCAGGGGCACAAAGACTAAGCTCTGAAAGTGCAGTGTCAGTGCTGTCCTCATGCAGGTCAAGGCATGGCAGACTATCTTGCCTGTCGGTGCTGACCCCTTCTGCTCCAGATATGAGGCTCATGAGCCCCATCCTGTACATATGGTCGGCAATGCTTTCTGACCCTTTCACATTGCATCGGACCCATCCCGTCCTCTTTGATGTCTGCACGCCAGAAAGACTCAGCAAGTCGGATAGTCTATACATGAACACTACATCATACTGAATCGTATTCTCAGAGAGGCGACACCGTGCCCCACTGACTCACTTTCAGGTTCTGCACAAGGTGCAGAAAGTCAATGGCTTGAGATGCTGAGACTCTGTTGGCCAACATCGAGCTATCCTAGCTTCAACACGATCGAAAACAGATGCCTCCGCTTCTGCTCTGAGCAGGGCTCGGCCTTGGCGCGAGGTGAAACGGCTCTCTGCAGCTGGGCAGGCCAAGCTTGCCCAAGCTGCCCATGCGGCTTCACCACTGCTGGTGGCAGGTTTGTGGTGCTGTTTATTGTGTGTTCAACAGGCGATTAGGAGACGTGTCTGTGCTTTGTCCCCACCCGCGCCGTGCGGCGGCGGCAGGTGGACCACTGGAGGCATGGATCAGAGGGAACACATGGAACAACTGAGACATGTGCAAGTCGTGCTTGAGCAGGCTTGTGAGCGCTTTCAGGTGATCTACGTCTTTCAAGATGTCTTCTTTCTGACGCTTCTCGCCGCAGCGGCTAGAGTAGTGTTTGTAGGGCCTGTCATGCCATGTGCCCACATGCTGGTACCTGCAGGTGCCCAACCTGAGGAAACAGGCAGAAGAGGAGATACAGCGCTTTCGTCACAGCCCAAAGCCTATCAGAGCCTGCCAGTACATCCTCGAGCATTCCACCAGCTTGGGAGCGAAATTTCAGGCATGTCATAGCCCACCCATGGCCCTTTTCTGGACCTGCCTGCTGTCACATGCTGTTCTCATGTAAGGATTGTGTGAGTAATGTCAATGGCTTCCAAGCAGGCAGCTGGAACGCTAAGGGAGGCTGCCATTCGAGAGTGGACATTTACTCCAAAAGACGAGCGCCTGCATCTGCGTTCATACCTCCTCCACTATGTGCTCAAGTGAGTGTGTACCCTCACCTGAGCTTGTACGGTCAGACATGCTTGCTTGTACGTCAGGGCTCATCCAGTCCGCGCAGCCCTTGAGGAGGAAACGTCTGTCTTTCATTTGGGGATTTGAGCAGGCAGATTATGATACCTTGGCTGCTGTGTACTGGTAGCAAAGCAGCCAGCTGGCTGTCGCGGGGGCCTTGATTGTCAATTCCCATGATAAACATGCCATGTGCATGCGCAGGCAGCTGGATGGCGGCTCAGACATAGTCACCGCTCAGCTCATAGCGGTGCTGGCCAGCCTGCTGAAGCGGGGCTGGCTGGGGAGCACCAAGGAGGAGAGGAATGCCTTCTTTGCCGAGCTGGAGAGCATTGGGGCGTCCTCTGGCAGCCAGGGAGCGGCAAGGAGGGCCTGGGCCAGGATCCTGGTGGTGAGCTGGCCCCAGCAATGCTACCCATGCACCTAATAGCTGAATTTTCGTTTTGGGGCTGTCAGCAACTCTCAAGACGTGCTCTCTGTGGACCGCTGAGACAATAGCTGTCTGATGTATGGACCAGGTCAGTGCTGCTAGCATTGGAAAGTTCGGGGTCATAAGATGGTTTGAGACGCCTAAGGTGTAGGGCTTTCAAGGCTGGCTGGTAATTCCTAGCTGGATGGGCAAGTACACAGCTATCAGGAGGTTGACAATGCAGATCACACCCCGGCCTGGACCTAGGTTGTCTCGGTTGTGCCACGCCATACCCATCCTGAGTCACAGTGCCAGATGCTTGACTTCTACATGCGTTGACTTTCGACCACCCGAGCAGGCAGTAGTGGAAGAGTTTTCTCCAGCAACCGCTAGCATACTGGGGCTGCCCTGGGACTACCATGAGAAGTGCCGCGCCAGCCTGGAGGCAGACTACCTGCAGCCCATCTACCTGCATGCCAGGAGCGTGGCGCGCGAGTCCGCCCCAGCAGCGCTAGTGCAGCAGGACGGGGGCACCTGCCAGGCCTGCCTGGCGCTCATGTCTGCCATCCTCTCGTGGGACTTCAGGTGTGCTGCATTCCAGGCACGCGCGCCACATCATGCAGACGCCCTCCTGCTTCCTTGACATGATGACGGTCAGAACCTCTGCTTCACACTGCTCCTCCTTGAAAGTGCAAGCCGCCTAGGCAACATGCAGGTTGGCTTAGATGAGCTTCAAAGCTGAGAGCTTGAGGGGTCGATCTTGAAGGGTTTGCTTGGCAGTTCTGGCTTGCCTGGTCTTAAGGTCACTCACCAGCTGTTGTCATGGCTGCAGGCAGTCAGCAGTGCCAATGCCTGTGTTTGGCGGTGGAAGGCCGAGCAGCAGCAGCACCATCGTGAAGCCGGGACCTGCTTGGACAAGCATCCTCCTCTCGCCTGAGAATTTGGAGTGGCTGTCAGGCCTCCTCGCACAGCTAAGAGGGCACCTTGAGCTCCCTTTGGCCGTCTCAGCTCGACAGCTGCTGGTGCGCACCTCACAGCACGCCACACAGAGCCAGCCCCTTTCATGCACTTGCCTAGGCCTGGGCAGATCAGCCAGAATCTGCTGGAGAAATTCCCGCCTGTTCCCTGGCTTGTTATGGCCAGAAGGAATTTGGGCTCAGTGTTGTGACTGGTGTGACAGTGGGGCTGGCATATACTCAAGAAAGCCTTGCAGGGGCATGCTGTGGTGTGAGAGGCGTCTGCAAGTGTGCAGGTGCTGCTGTGCTCTGTGTCAGGGGACATCTTCCCCAGGGCGGACAGTGAACAGGAGCGGGCGCAGCTGGGGCTGCAGCAGGGCCCTGACCTGAGGCAAGCGTACCTGGGCAGCCTGCTGGGCACTGTCCTGCCCTGGGTGGCGCCTCCGGAGCAGGCGCTGCACACTGCGGCCGCCAAAAGTGAGGCAGAGCTTCTTGACGCCTGCAGGTGTGGCACATGCCATATGTGCAAGCCACTGGTTCACGCTGTCTGTGCATGAGCCGCCTGAGTAAACCAGCTAGTGTAGGATGCCCTCCTGCATGGTTCTGTTGATTGTAACCTGGCTATCATGAATAGCTGGTATTACTGTGGCTAGACATGCATGCGGTGGTAAGGGCATGCACGCGTGCTATGCAGAAGCTTCAGGCATTGACTATGCATTCTCTGGCTTCATGCAGGGCGCTGTCTATGCTGGCGAGCGTCCACAGGGCCCGGGGATTCCTGCAAGCCCAGGCCCGGACGCCCAGTGGGCAGGGCCCTCTGGAGGCAGTGGCGGCCGTGACATCTGCCTGCATAGGCGCTGGTGGCATAGCGGAGGAGCAGGCGGGCACCTGGGCTGCTGAGGCCTCAGACATGCTCCTGGACACCTGGGTCGAGCTCCTGTACGAGCACTCTGCGGGCTTTGCCAAGTGAGTCTGTCTTGACACCCTTCTTCACATCGCCAGCATACTGTTACTCCATATATCTCGTACGATGTGCCCCGTCTCATTGGTGTGCACTAGATTGTGAGTGACAGCAGAGGAACTAGTTTTGGCCCCACTGCTGTCCCTTGAAGAATAGGCATTATTGACAATACTGACCAACACAGACTCCTCACTGCGGGATCTCCTTGCAGGTCTGACCCCAACACATCGCAGGAGGCATCCGCAGCTGCAGCAGTGTTCCAGGCGTTGGCGCACGCAGCGCTGCAGGATGCAGCGGCTGGTGCGCAGGACGACGAGGCCGAGGGCGAAGCCGCAGACGATGCCGGGGCGGGGGCCATGGCGGAGCGTGAGGAGTGGTTCGTGCGGGCAGCAGCGGTTGGCCGGGCAGCCGCCGGGCCCATCGCAGGCTTCCTGGCACAGCAGATCTCAGAGAAGCAGCAGACCTTGCAGCAGTGCGCCAGAACAGGTGCGCATGAAATAGCCTGTACCTTTTCATGTGACTGGGTTGTATCGTCAAAGCCCGCATTGTGAGTTCTTCTTGCCTGGCAGGCAACAGCAGCACATGATGGGTGCTGCAGTCGAAAGACTGCCCTGAAGTGCCTGTCTCCTGAAAGGACCAATCGCAGGTCTGCAGCAGCTGACATGGGACCGTGTTTGCGGCACAGCTGCATTCAGACAGCTCATGGCTGAGCTGTGTTTGCAGGGCAGGATCCCACAGAGGCGCTAGAGGCGCTGCACTGGCTGACGCGCATGTCCGCGCACTTCCTGGCAGACTCCGGGGACGGCGAGGTCCCCTACGTGCCCATGGCCGTGGCGCATGCCGCCAGCGTGGCCCCTGTGGGACATGATCCCGTGGAGGCCCTCTCGCACAGCCTGCTGGGCGTTGCAGGGCTCTGCCTCGATGAGCAGGGCCGCAGCGTCGCCAGCCCAAGGTGTGACGCTTGCCAATAGCACAATTCCTGCATCATATGCTCTGCCATTGTGCCGCTCATAGTGGATCCTGCACACTGCTGCTCATGCAGAGCGCAAAGATGTCCAGAATGTGTCCAAACTCCGTCCGCAAGGTATCTGCGACTGAACTGTTGTCTGAAGAATTCATCGCTCATGTACTAGTCTGTGATACAGCTTGCATCACAGAGGGGGCATTGCCAAAGGCATCTTTTGGCAATAGCTGAAGACCGCCTGTAGCGGGACATGGCCTGAAGGGCAGCTGAGAAGCCTGCTTGATGCTCAGGATGCAAGCTGCTGGTGCAGGCTTATGGAGGCAGCTGCCTGGGGGTCTGCGCGATGGGCTGACAGCTACCTCATGCCTGACGAGCCCGCCTCTGAAGGCCTGAGAGCTGCTTTTGGCGCAAAGGGAGGCAACGGACCCCATGTGGTCGCTGTGCTTCTGCAAGTGGCCAACACTCTCCTCAGCCAGTGCGTCACGCTCCGCCTCTCTTGGTGTTGCAGAGAAGCAACCCTGACTATGCACCCACGTTACCCTCGCATAAATGTGTGAGCCATCATGAGTGAATAACAATTGTATCTGGGCAGTGTATTCAGGTAGCTGGCTTTGCTGTCAGAGGTCTGTGACAGCAAAGTAGACCAGAGTGCACATGTAGCAAGACAGGCGACAAATGCTCTGATGGGTGCAATTACTTGACTGCAGGTATGCGGGTGAGGTGGACCTGCATCGAGTGGTAGTCACCCGGTTGTTGCCCGTGCTAAGTCAGCGGTCAGCCATCTGCATGTGCCTGGTGCGCTCGGAGCCCTGGCATGCCCTCATGCAGGGCTTCGCCGGGCAGGCAGAGCCCATACGGGCCCTGGCCGGCCCCACTGCCCGCGCCCTGGCCAAGACCCTCACTTCTGCATCCTCTGGCCTCAATAATGTCAGGGAAGGGCAGGAGTACCTGAGCCACCTGCTGCAGCCAATAGTGGGTGAGTCTTACAGATCTTGCTGTTCTAAGCATCGGGTAATGTGGAAAGTTCTCTTCTAGAATATATATTTTGAGCTGCTGCCTGTGAGAAACATAATTTAGGACCCCCACAATTCCCTGCAAAGAGGTAGCCATGTCGCTGGCGCATCCAGCCATATTGAACTGCATCCAAGGAGCTCAGCATGCATCACACTGCAGAGGAGCTGCGGAGTCTGGTAGCGCGGGCGGCTCTGCCGGCAGTTGCGCAGCGCGGCGAGGTCATGTCCCGCCTGGCGTACCTGCTGGAGGTCTTCCGGGGCTGCATGCGCGGCAGCGGCCCCAAGTCCCAGCCCGCCCTCCTGGGCATTGTCAAGCAGATTGCAGACCCTCTGGTGCGCGCGTCTTCACTGCCCTCTTGCACCTGAAGTTACGGGTACCCTGACACCATGTCAAGGAGTCTCAGCAACAGGGCTCAAGGGAATCTTCAGGGTAACATCACAGGATGACAGGTCTGACGAGGGCATGGAGTGGCTTGTGGTGCAGCACTCATGCTCACACATGGCCTCAACTTCGGGCGCACTATGATACCATGTAATTAAATGCAGGCAATGGACTAACATGTTTGCTGTGCAGGTGCTGCTGCAGGATGTATACCACACGCAGGCAGGAGTCTCCTGCCTCATCCTGAAGCTAGCTGCAGACATTGTGGAGGCCCACATCTCATACGCTCAGGTAGCCTCTTCGCCTGCATAGATGGCCCTTGCACACTGTGCCACTTGGGCCCACATGCAACACATCAATCTCCACCCTGAAGCTCTACCTTTTGTAAGTTGTGGGCTCGAACTGGTGTCATGCATGACCATATAGTCACAAAAGTAGTAGCACATCAAGCTTGCCACTCTGAAAGGTGGGCGCATCTTTGTAGTGCGTAGTTGTGCAGCACCACGCTTGGTCGGAACCTCACAGCACTCCAAGGCTGGAGGGAGCAAGCCAGTAAGATGTGATGTGCAGGCAGAGGACGCGACCATGCTGTGCAAGTTTGTGCTGCACCTGCTGCAGCGCTATGCCGCCCACAACCAGGGCCAGACGAGCGTCGCTGCAGCCGTCCGCCTCCGTGCTGAGGCAGCACAAGAAGCTTGCAGGTGCTGCCCAGGCTGAGCCGACTCCTCGCTGACATGTGATGTATGAGCCAAGTCCGGTCGGAATGCTGCTTGGCCTGCACTATCCTCACGCTGCCTGAGGAGTTAATACATGGAGATACCTGGTCGGGCTCTGAGGGGAACAGCAGATGCACCTGTGACGTCTGATGATGTGGTGGAGCGTGCAGGGACCTGAAGGCGCTGATCAAGCTGCTCACGCTGCTGACTCAGCGAGACATCCTTGACTTCGGCGGGAGTGACAGCGCTGCAAATCCCGATGTTGCTCAGGTGACCCTCTTCTCTCAAACACCGGTGCAGCGCTTGGACAGGTCATCTTCCTCTGCTACTGCGCACCCCAGATTGCGGAGACCGCAGTTGCTGTGGCGCAAGCTGTGGCATTCCGTGCTGGTGACGCCAAAATGAAGACATGTCTCAGCTGCATCTATCCCTAATAAAAAGTGGCGACTGAGTCCCTGTGTGTGCAGGTGGTGTTCCTGGGCCTCGATACGGTGATCCCTCTCATGACAGGAGAGCTGCTGCAGTTCCCTAAACTGCTCAGGGCCTTCTTCAGCCTCATCGCCTACATGCTGGAGGTCTACCCCGAGCGCGTGGCATCCCTGCCAGGTGGCTGCCATTCTCTGTCATCAGGATCGCGCTGCGCTCTCTGGTTTCATTAGCGCACATGCGCTCGGTGGATGATGTTGAGAGTGCCAGTAGAGCCCAGCATACCTGTGAGTATCCGCAGGTAGGTGCATGTTTGCAGCACAGTGTGACTGTACAGGCAGGCCTACTGATGGACAGCAGACTTCTGGAGGGAACCATGGGAAGGCTTGCTTTTGGGTACTCATGGCTGACAGTTGTGTTGCCTGCAGAGGCTCAGATGGGGACGCTGATGTCGACGCTGGAGTTTGGCGTCGCTGCGCTGGACCCGGATGTGGTGCAGGGCTCCCTGGAAGCCCTCGCCTCCCTGTCCCGCCAGCACTACTTGGCTGCCTGCAAGGGCCAGCCCGGCATCGCCACGCCACAGGGTGCGTGCAGCAGTATGGGACCCAGAAGACCACAATTGCCCCGCGCACGCAGTCTGGATCTTTGCAGATACCGGCGTAGGAGTTGAATTATTCACACTGCAGCACAAGATTACTCTACAGAAGGCTGCCTCACAAAGAGATGTTGATAGTTGCACCTGACGTCTTTGTCTTGTCTCTGTGCTGTCAGGGAGGTGGCAGCAAAGCCAGATGCTCTTGCCAGCAGGCTTGTCCAGTGCTTGCTGCTTACAGGGCAGGCCATTGTGTGCAGGTAAGAGCCTCCTTGCGCGTTTTCTGGAGCTGCTCTTCAGGCGCCTGCTGCTGGAGGATCTGGGCAATGACACTGTGGAGCTGGCCGCAGATGCCTTGCTGCCTCTCATTCTTGCTCATCCAGATGCATACCAGTCCTTGGGTAGGCCCCCTTCACTTTGCCTTTAGGTGATAAAAGATGTCTCTTACTGGCTCTGCTCAAGCTGCCAGTCTTGAAGCTGACAACAGTGGTGAGAGGCGATGCTCATGGCGGCCTCTACCTCAGTGTGAAGGCCTTGGGACACATTCTCTGAGCAAGCTGTTGTGTGTTTTGGTAGATGCAGCACATAGGTAACTTCAGGGACGTGTTTCTGATATCTGAGGAGTGCTCTGTGAGCGGGTGCAGGTGCGCAGCTGCTGGCGACTCAGCAGGATGCTGATGCCAGAGACGCGCTGACGAAAACGCTCGTCGCCCTTATGACCACCAACGGCCTAGAGAATAACGTGGAGCGCAACAACAGGCGCCGCTTCAGGGCCAATCTGAGCAGAGCAATTGTCGATGCCAGAGGCTTTGTACGCATGCAGTAGTAAGCTAGGTAATACTGGGTAGAGAAACCAGTCAGGCATCGCTCGTTCATCCTTGTGTCGGTACTGACACATGAGCTATAGTACAGACACACCAACGCTGGCCCCTCTATAGCGTGAAGGCCAGCCATAAGCCTCTGCCTCAGGTTGTGCAGATACAGCAGGCATCAGGCTGCAGGCCACTTGCCAAGTTGTGAGTGTACCTCGTGTCACGCACATAAATGGCCATGGCCGCTCTGCCCAAGACTGCTAGCCTTGCGGTGTTTTGTGTGTTATTGCACTGTTCACACCGCACGACATTATCAAATCAGACTACATTCCTTCCAGCAATACAAGGCTAATCAAATTATTGGTCCTGGATCCAGTCAATGGGTCAAATGGCTGATGCGTGCTCTGCGTGCTGCGCCATGCTTCGTGCAAAGCTGCCTTGGAAGATGGAAGTCCTCCCTCTAAGCCTTGATTGCCATATCTGCATCCAGCAGGCTTGATAAGTTACCGTCCTGTTGTGCCGCTATACGTCCTATACGCAGGACGAGAGTCTGACAGGACCTCTGCAACAGTATGTTACCCACTAGCCTGATGCAGGCAAGTGACGCAGTAGATTGCCATATGAGAGGCCATTGATTGCGCATACACTGCTTCGAGGAGATGGAGGAGGTTGCTGTCCGTCACGGTGCTGCAGACTGGCGGGTGAACACCTGGATGAGTAAGCTTATAGTCGAGCTCATAAGACAGTCGACTCACTAAGTATGACATGTTACTTTCCAGGAAAAGTTCAGGGCACTCAGGGCAGAATTGGACGATTGGGAAAGCACAGCAGACACTAGCCAAGAAGGGCGATGCAAGCTCATTCAGACACTTCAGGTGCCTTATTATGCGTGTGCGAAACGTTGGACCGTACTTAGGATAATGAGATTGACTCTGCACCGAGTTGCTGCTACGTATGGGCAGGAGAGCAACACTGTCTGCCAATACTAGAACTATAGAGTAAGATGCTTAAGCTATATAGCCATGGCCTCCCTTCCATTGCAGAGGGGCTGCACAATGTTTCAAAGCCCCCATCAAGGAGTGTCCGAGGAAGAGTGGCGAACTGTAGCAGTCATCTTCAGGCTCAGCTGCAATATCCTGACAACACCTCCCCATGCTGAAGGCCAGAGCTCGCCTACACATTCACTCATATCAGGGGTGAGGTTACCTGCTTCTGCCTGTTCATCCTATTTGTGTGCCTTCACTGGCTCTCTCTGTCTTGGAGGAACCTTGATAGGGTAGTGTCCATGCAGGTTGCCACACTGCTGGAAAGTGCCTGGGAGGAAACATGGAGTGAAGACATGACAGCGGTCCTGAACGTAGGCTCTGGACTAGCCCTGCCCCAATCTTGTGCAGCTTGACCTGACAATCCGTGAGATAGATCATACGTGCAGTACATGCAGAGTATTTGAGCACCCTTCCTGCAGGAGGGCTTCACAGCACTTGCTTCTGGCTTGCTAGCCCTGAGAGAGCTGGTCACTGGAGCGCACATACAGCAGGACGAAGCAAACGCTGTGATCCAAGCATGTGGATCTTGTCTCAGGGCAGCCCACAAAGCCCTATTCTGCCCAAGGTACTAGTCATTTCCCCAGCAAGCAGGCACTCACCTTAGGAGGCACTCATGTGGTGCCTTGCTCCCTGCTCCTCAGAGGCTGCATATGTGGAGCAGCTACTTGCGGAAGGGCATATAGCTGCGACGCTGCTTGTGTAGCCCTGAAGGCGTCAGTGGCCTTCTCTGGACCCCAGAACGTCACATGACCGGTGTACCTGGTCAGCCAGGTGCAACAAGTGAGCACAACTTGCTGCAGGTGGCTCTCGGCAGCAGGCAGCGAAACGTTCCAGAAGCAGGCTCTTCACATTCGCAGTGCCTTGAAGGAGTCAATGGGCCTCTTCTTTGCCGGCCTGGTCCAATTGTGCAGCCCTGCTGGTACGCATATTATGCCCCGCACAGTTGAGAGTCATCTGATGATGAAGACAGTCATCTCTATGAGATATAGATGCATGCTCTTGAAACATAAGCCCAATATGCCTCAGCTTGCCTCTCAGCATTGGTGTGTACAATGATATATTGCAGGTGGTCTTCATAAGTCTGCTGATATAGATGAGAGCCTATCCTCTGCTTTCAGGGAGCTGCTTCAGATAGGTCAGTCTTCGTGCCGCTGATTTTCAACATAGTAGCGTTTGATAATGTGACGGCTTCTCTTTGTTGGGCTGGGGAATTGTACAGAAGTGTGTATATGATGAACAACTCCATTCCAGCCCACTTGACTTGAAAAAGCCATAAAGCTGCGTGTATCTGTTTATTTGCAGGGACAACTGCGTCTGACGTCATTTCTGGCAAGAGCAGTTTGGCGAAGCATACAGAGTTCCGCAGCTTTGCCACCTTGAACGTGGCATGCAACAGCCTGTCAGAGAGCGCCCGAGCCATTGGCAGCCTGGAGAAGCAGAGCATGCCTCTGTCAGGTATGAGATGCCCAGCCATTGGCAGCATCCCTTCATACATATTCCTGGCCGGAATCATTCTTCTCTTTGCCAGTGAGATGTGGGACTGTGTTCCTGCGGTCATGCGTGAACCCTTTCCAAGCAAGCTGCAGCACTTTCCCGGGAGAACAGTGAAGAGCATCCTGTGTCAGCAGTTGGGATTCACATACAGTGGCTGTGTCTGCCCCGGTGCTGGGCAAAGGCAGACTATGCTTGGGCAACACATACACGACTGCAGGGCCTCAAACTCTAGACAGGCATGTGCCACCCCAATGACATACTTGTCATCTCGACTAGAGAGAAACTGCATCGTGCAGAGGCCTCCGTTGGAGCGCTCCTTGGAATGCTCTGCAGCAGCACATGCTCCAGCTTCAAGGACTTTGCAGCAAGTCTGGATGCAGTGCAGCTGAAGGTGATCAATCCAAACTCCGCTCAGTTCTGCTCTGTGATGGGTCCCAAGCCTGTCATTCCAGTAGATTTGTGACCTGTTTAGATTCTCAGACAATTATGCTGCTGCAAAGGCAGCATCTAGCTGCTTAAATGTGCACAGCAAGGCTGCTGACAGACCTGCCTCTGCATCTGGCATTGCAGCAGGAGAGCTGAGACCCTGCAGTACTCATCTGCAGGTGCTGAAGTTCTGGGTGCAGCATGTGACGCGTGTAATGGGATCCAACGCAGCTGTGACACAGCAGCACTGGCCGCTTGTAGCTGAGATGCTGGCATTATGCCTGGTCAAGCTCCCTCCATGGTAAGCGGAAAAGCTGGGTATATCAGTACTCCGCATGACAGAGACGTGCCGCTGCAGGTCTGCTCCTCAGCAGATGGAGGGCATGCAGATCCCACATATGTCAGATGTCTGTGAGATGCCTCTGAAAGGGCAGAAGTGGTCATGCTGCAGGGATAATGGATGCGAGGATAAGTCTCAGAAGAAGCTCCTGGCCGAGGCGACTGCTGTGCTCGGCAAGGCGTCTGCTGCCTTCTGCAGCCGGATGCGGGGGTGCAATGAGTCTCAGGTGGGTTTGAGCCCTTCAGTTGCGTAAGTTCTCATGCTGTCTCAGCAGAATCTGAAAGGCTGTCATTGCTGAGTGGAACACCCTTACAATAATGACACATGGGCAGGTTCATATAGCATGCTGAACTGAAGACATGGCAGCAGTCTTCCTGAAATGCCTCAATCATGCCCTGGTGGGCTCAATACGCGTGGGGCTGTTTGTAGGACGCAATCACATGGGCAGCAGCTGGAGCGTCAGAGCAGCAGTCTCTGCACCGCTGCGCCTTCCTTCTGGAGATGCTTCGGAGGACAGGCGCGCCTGAGAGACAGGATGCCAGTGACCTCCAGCGGGCTGCCTGCTATATTGTACCAGCCATTGTCAGAAGCATGGGCATGCATCTGCCCAGCCCAGACGCATGGCAGGCGCTCGTCAAGCACTGCACAGAGGCCCTGCACCGGGTCTACAAGACCAGGTGTGAGGGTCAGCCATGACTGGACGAAGGCTACCCGCAGGATTGGGATGCATTGTAGTATATGATGAGGCAATTGACAGCAGCCTTGCTGACAACACTATCAAAATTGCAGAGAATTCTTACTGTTGACCTTGCCTGGGTCCTTACACGGACTGCTTCTACAGGAGACTCAGCCCCAGTCACATCACCAGCACTAAACTGTTGTTTTTGGCTGCAGGAGAGACGCAGGAGATGACCAGCTAGGTGGGTGCTGGAATAACTGTCAGGCATGGCTGTTCACTCAGGCCATGCAGTCAACACCTCTTCAGGCGCACCTCCTGTCTGACATGTGGGCATGCCTCATCAGGTGCTTGCTGACTCCAGACACTTATGATCTTCCGCATGATTATGAACTCTCTTTGTCCGCGCGCCACCGTGCTCTGTGGATCTACATTTGTTTGTCCTGGGATGTACCGGCCCATCATAGGCGGGCTTGCAAGTTATACTTGGCGCTCGCAGGGGTGTGGATGCTGATACTGCTGCTGAGCACATCAGGCTGCTCCACAAGGCATGCCTCAGCGTGGCCTATCTGGAGGCCCAAGATACCCAGCAGGGCTGCCCAAGTGACCCTCCTCTCCGTGAGCAGCTGCACCGGCTGACTGCCGTGCTGCTGCGCTCTGTGCATCCTGAGCTCATGACCGCCCTCTGCAGCTCCATCATCCAGGTACACAGGGCACATTGCGCATGCCAATGCAGCCTGTGCCGCTCTCACCTTGGTGCATGCACAGTGTCAGTGTCTGACCTACACCGTGTGAGTTTAGCGTTTAGGGTGTCCCCAAGATGAAAAGAAAGTCTTGCAGCCCTGCTTCCTCAGTCTGGATCAGAAGAGACGTCATTGCGGCAGCTTTGGAACTATGTCCTGGCTTTCGTAGAGCAGCAAGGATGTGAGTGGTGAGACGCCTGTAGCTGACAGAGGGGTGCTCATGCAGGAGGCGCTAACACTGCACAGCAGCCCCCCTCTAGCAGCTGAAATCATGGTCGGGCTTGCAGCAGCTGCAGACACCATTGCAGCCGTCGCAGCTGCCGGCGTGCGCGCCAACCAGAGGGGTTACATGCTCAGCTTTGACTCGTATGAGCGGCCTGCTTTGGAGTGCCTGCGGGTCCTGTGCGGCCAGGTCTGCTCTGCTGCCGCAGCTGGTGGCGAAGAGGCCACTGTGGAAGCCTCAGCATGCTGCCTGTGCTCTGTGCTGCGCATGTGCGCAGAGCTGAGATACAGCATAGATGACAAGGTGAGCTGCATGTGCGAGCGGGTCGGTGTGCTGTGCCTCTGGCACCATATACACCAACTCTGACAGGTGCATATGCTTGGTGCTGATCCGTCGCACTTTGCGGGATGCATGATGGATTATCAACTTGAAAGATGTTGATATGTGACAATCCATTGGAGACTACCCCACAAGCTTCACAGACAACTGCACTGCAGTAGTATGGCATAGGCAGCTGTGCATTGGAGCAATATGAGTGACAAGCAGAGACGTGCTTGGCATGCAGGCGGCTCAGCAAGTGTCCGAGGCAATCACAGCTATACTCTGCTGTCCAGCCAGAGCTGCATGGGCCCCAGCTCTGACAGCGGCAGACATTCTGTACAGGATACACCCAGCCGATCTGGAGGCTGCCCTCACAGCCTTTGCCCAGGATCTTGGCAGTAAACCCACGGTGATCCTTTCCCTCCTGCAGCGCTCTGCACGCACAGTATGTATTCCCCTGTCTTGTTCGGATGACCACCTACAGATCAAGGACTTCCTGCAGTTCCAAAAGGAAACCGGCAGTATGCTCATGCCACTCGTGCAGGCGCGTCTGGGATGCGCTGCTCTTTTGAAGCACGCTGCGGGATTTGCGACCAAGCCTATGCAGCTCATTGCAGAAGTGCTCAAGGCAAGTCTCAGCCCCTGCAGTGTGTCTCTGATGGGGCCAGAGAGAATGCATATGGGAAGCTGCAGTTTGGATTACATGAAGGGCATGAGAAGCCCCTGGTGATGGGCCCAGCGATGGCTGTGAAGGATGAAGGGGAAAGCTCCTGACATGTGAAGGTTGTTGCGACAGGACGGGCACTGGGCTGTGCAGCATGAGGCCATGCAGAGCTTTGTGGGGTATGCGAGGACGCCCAGCAGTGACAACTTCACAGAGGTCATTCCCAGAGAGCTGATGCCAGGTCAGCCACCTGTCTTATCGCTCAGGCTGACGACCTTCAGATGTGCGCTCCTGTTTCTGTCTGCTCTCTGCACCTCAATGTCTCAAGAGTCAGGTGTACAGCTGCAGTGGGAGGATGTACAGCGAAGAGAGCAACTGAGCTGATGTCCTGCATTGCAGATGGCTCCAGTCCAGAGGCCTCACCATTCCAGCAGCTCATGGTGCAATACATGCAGCGTACCCGCAACCCAGACCCAGACTGCTTGGCGAGTGCGAAGCAGCACCAATGTTCTGAGTGGGTCACAGACGAGGCAGTCAATGCGCTTGAGCAGGGAGCGCGCAGCAGGACAACACAGATGGAGCATCTCGCTAAGCGCGCAAAGGTGCTGGCTGGGGAGCTGACCCTTTCGCGGGCAGCGCACACAGCAGGCCATGACATGATGCGGGCTGCAGGCACAGCCAAAGAGGTGAGGCTGCGCAACACAATGTAAGCGTCTCTGAACTCAGGACTATGTCCCCAACAATATCTTGCAAGTGCTGGTAAGGGCTGCCAGCCTAGGTGAGTTGTTGACATGAGACATGGCGTGCAGGCTCTGGTTGCGCTTTGCAGTGATGTCCATGCGCAAGATGGTGGCAAGCTAAGCTCTGAGCTTAGAAGCCAGCTTGATGAGATGGCTTGCATCATACGGACCATCACAGCGTCGGCTGGCTGATTGGTGAGCGTTAGGGGTTGCTATGAGTTTGCGGACACTGTACAAATAGTGTCACAGATGTGAAGGAGTGCATGTGGCCAGGTCTAGGCCCAAACATGTGAGTCAGCTCTGAGCACTGCTCTTGGCAGGATGCACCAATTCTCTGAGCCATGATCTGACTTGAGAGCTTGCCATGTGATGTTAATTGAGGTGTCATATAAGGCTAGACCACTACCAGTACTGCTTTGTACATCTTGTGGTTCTTTAACAATGTTTGGTTTGTAGTTAAGAAGGTGATTGTGAAAAAGTGTGCTGAATTCTGGATTGTAATCAGTTTGTGACTTGTGAGGAGGCGTGTGTGATGTGGCCCGAAGGCTCCAGAAATTGGAAAGGGCCGAAGCCCAGACCGGGGTTTGGACTTAGTTTTCAAATAGCAATAGTGGCGTCTCAGCTGTGCTTCACGGACTGCCACGTTGCACCCAAGCGCAAAGATGCCCGGGAGAGCCGGTCGTGGTAGTCGGGTCGCCGATCAGATAAATGGGCAGACCCCTGGGCAGTATGGGGCCCAGACATTGTCTATCTGAAACTCGTCCAGTTTGCCCACGATGGACAAATGTATTTTCTTCAAGCAAACACAAACGCTGTCACAATCGGCGTTGGCTCGTAGCTTGTAGCGACCACCGCGTGAGCTTTCAAGATCTAGCCAGTACTGTAAAGGTTGGCCTTCCCTCACTAGACCATAGTACAGCGGCAGTACTGTTACATACTGAGGAAGTCATGTATAAGCTCGCTTCCTAGAAAATAAATTATTCACATTTCGCAGCGTGATTCTCTAGATAAGTGCGAGCAGAAGCACGATGCCAATGGCCCAGATATTTACTAGCAGTTTCTCTACGCCGCTCGCTGCTCCAAGCTGGGCAAGCTGTGGACAGTGCAGCCCAGCAGAGGGTGTCACAGTACAAAGAAGGACATACACGCCATGGGTACGATCAATTCCTGGAGCTGCCTCACCTGCAGTGTTCTTGGCACTGCATGTCAGTAGCAGCGCATTGATGCTCTGTGAATCGCAGGCGCTGCCAAAGCACGGAAGACAGTGCAGGCTACAGGCTCACAGACCAGGTTCTGATGGTCCAGAGGGTCCTTCACGCCACGAAAGCAATGGAAAGCAAAGTAGAAGACGTATCTCGCCTGAGGAAGCCAAGCTTGCTCAGGAGAACGTCAAGAAGGCCCTGAATGTGGAGAGATTCATCAAGACTGCGACAATGTAAGTCTTGTCTTCAGAGAGCCATACCCTTTGCATAGCGTCACATTCCCCTCTTTGACAGCATACCTATCTGAGATGCATGCCTGTTCTCATCTCACCTTTACCTGATGCAACTGTGCTCGGCGTGCAGCTCTCCAGGACTCACAGGCAGCTTGGCAATACTTGGGGGCATCTGGCTACATATCAATCCCTATGGAAACCTCCATTGGAACTCAGATGACCTCCTGGTCGGCATGACATGCATCCTTCCTCTTGTCTTACTAGGTGAGCCATCCACTTGGACACCTGCTCTTATGCCATACGCATGCTTTGTGCAATCAACTCCCTGCAGTCTGGCATTGCACCTTATTGCACATCTGCCGATGCACAAAGATGCTATATGGCAGGGACATCTCACAGACTCGGCTGTCTATGCGCTGTATTGGGTACATGCGTGCTGAGTAGTGGGGATATGGTCCTTTACCGCAGTGCATGATGCTGGGTGGCAGCTTCTCATTGGAAGGCTGATGCCAGTTTTGGCTGCATGCAGATGCTGCCGTCATGCTGCCAGACCATCAGAAGCACTCCGCAAAGGACATCGAGCAAACTGCGTCGCGCTTTGCCAACGCAAGAGCCAAGTACGAGGCAGCAAAGGCCGGCTCAGCAGAGCCAGACAGAGCAGCAGGAGAGCAGAGCAGTGATGGTAGCCAGAACGCTCTCACGGAAGGCAGCAGTCAGCGCGTACCAGAGCCTATGCGGCCAGCTGCTGCCTTTGAAGGAGGTAAGCACTTGACTGGAGCCTTGACAGGCGTCTCATACTTGCACAGCTCTTGCCAGATTTGTCATAGACGCGTACCTGGTTTGACATGTGGCCAATGTGTGCAGGGGAGCCTGAGGCCAGCTTCTCTGGTGGCAGCTCCGCTGCAGTCAGGTTGCCGCGCCTCTCGCGAACGCCTGTGCAGCACCTCAGAGGTGACTGCCTCCAGCCCTTGCCATTCAGCTTCATACACATGTGTGCGGCTCACTCATGGTGGCTATGCACGATAGCTTTCCACACGCTGATCTGACTTGTGGCATTGATACGAATGCTCTCCAACTCCTGCTGTCATGCGCATCATGTCGGTGTGGAGATCTGCAAGGGCTGACATGTGTGGGTTGGCCTGCAGTCTCTGCCCAGTACATACAGAGCATGCTGCTGCAGCGGGGGTCCAAGACTGCTCTGCTACCATTGCCTGTAGACATTGGCCTGACTGCTGCTTCCAAGCTGGGGAGCTGCATGCTAGAGTTTGCGGTCATCCTGACAGGTCTGCATCATGCTGAGTCCTCGGTGCAGAGCACCTTCAGCTAATCACAATACCTGAGTCCTCAATCCCCGCACACTCTGTGGTGCTGCTGGGAAAGCCTCCTGTCTGTCTTCTACGGGACCTCACAAAGCTCGCACATGTCTTTAGAGAACTTTGCAGTCTTCCGGTGCAGCGGGGGGACTACAGGCCTGCTGGGCTGCTGGCAGTGACTCAACTGACTTACTTGCACCATGTGCAGGGCTGTCGTACTGGGAGCGCGACCGGATGTATGAGCTGGGCTTCCAGGACATGGTGGAGGTCGTGGGCCGCAGCATATCCCTGCAGGAGGCCGGGCAGTGGGGCGCCCTGGCTGCCCTGGTCGCAGGCCTCCTGGGTCTGGCAGCCTCCCTCCAAGCCGCTCAGGCCAAGGTGCCCCTCCAAGCACCTATCAGTGCCAGCCCCCTGACCTCCCATGCCTTGCACAAGAACAAGGATGTGAAGCCTATCTACAGGTTCATGGCATTGTCAACTCCTGTGTAGAAGATAATCGATACAGGGAGGCGGTGGTGGAAGCAGGAGCAAAAGCATGTTTGATGTCATGCATGCTGAGTGTTCCCAAACTGACGGTGCTGAGCTCAGCCTGCTGTGCAGAGTACGGCTCAGCAGAGAGCAGCCCTGCTGAAGCAGACCGGGAAGGCTCGCCAGGGGCTGGAGTTCCAGCTCTTCCAGCGCAACCTCAAGAACAGCGGAGCGCTGGACCCAGGCACCGTTGCAGTGCAGCTTCAGAGCAGCCTGGAAGCTTCTGCCACAGCGCATAAGAGCCTGAGCGCCATGCTGGACAGCGCCAAGCAGGTAGCTCAATCACTGAGGCCACATCTGAGCACCTCAATAATCCGGTGTGTAAATGTGCGTGCGATAACACAATTCTGTTATGAGCACCTCTGTGGCAGACGCTCCGTGCTGGGTACTATGATCCGTGGTCGCACCTTCTTGGATGCTTGTGGCCTATGACATGGATGACATGCCGTTTGCTGCTCTGGTTTGGCTAAATTCGTGCTCTGATCCTGGACGCTTGCATGTGTGGGTCTCAGGGTTCATGTAGTCCATATATCAGCGCAGCGTAGTGCTGTGGGCAAGATGCTGGGAGTGCTGATGCAGTGAGCGCGCTGTGCAGGAGAAGAATGCACAGGACCGGTGGAATGCAGCGATGGTCACCCTGCGGGAGATTGTGGGGCTCTGGGGAGTCGGCACCTCCTTCATCCTCACAGGTCAGTCAGCCCTGCTGCCAAATCGACCAGCACAGAGGGCAATAGTGAACGTCTGCCTGGCAGGAGTTGTGCACGTGTCCTGAGCGCTAGGGAGTCTTTTGGTGAGAGCGCGAGGAGGCGTTCAAGTATGGCATCGGTGTTTGCAGGGAACCTGTTGGCGCCCTGGGCCGCAGCCACAGCCACCGGCGTGCTGCGCTCAGCGTACAGCCGTGTGCAGCTGCCGCGCCTGCGCAAGCGCCGCATGGAGCTGCTCGGCAAGCTCAAGGTGTGTGCCTGTGTACCGTGCTTCTGTCCTCACCTACCAATCACTTTATCGCGCAGCCTGCAAGGCCTCCTCTCCACATGCAAAGTGCTGCTGATATAGTGGGTGGGGTCTGCTTTGCGCAACATCCATGACGATTCTGCACTGGGTGTCTTGCACAATGTCGTGTGCGCTATGGGCCGGGGTGTTGAATGGTCCCTTCCAAGGCTAATAAAAGTTCAGGCAAGCTTTGAAGGCTGCCAGTGACAATGTTGACTTTGTCTGCATCTGTTCAGGAGAGCCTTGGAGATGACGCAAAGGTGTCTCAAGATGTCATGAGGCAAGCTGGCATGCCAGTCTCAGCCGAAGACAAGGCGGCCAGTGAGACTGAGGGTGAGAAAGAGGTAGAGAAAGAGAGAGCACAAGAGCAGGAGAAGTAAGCGGTATGCTACATAGCAAGTTACGCGCTGTCCCGCAACTTACTGACGTCATACATTGTTCTATTGCTGGCGGTGTTTACATCCCGGACATCCACGTGACAGGCCGGCTGGTTGGCGATTGACACCCCAGCTGCTTGCTGTGCTTTGTCTACTGCCTTTTGCAGCGCATGCACCAATTGGCTAAGCAGACTGTTCTGCAATTGGATCAGCTATGATACAGAAGCAATCAAGGGACTCGGCCCCTCAGGTCTTGTGCTGGTGTGAGAAGGAATACTGTCTCCGTGTTCAGTCGCGCTACTTATTGTACAATATCCAAGTATGGGCGCACGCTTACTGCTACACTCATGCCATCTTGTTGAGGATGGCCTGGTGAGTACTGCCTAGGTGCTTGGCCCAGTTGTCAAGCGCTGTGTACTTCTGTGTGTTCATGCTCTGCTTTGAGTCCAGCTCCAGCAGCTGATTGACCTGCACCACAGGTATCCCAAGCTTCAAGGATTCACACAATAAATGTCGATGCTGCAACATGTAATCGATTGAGGCACTCACACCAGCACATGCTTACAAGGCTACAGAGCCAGACAGGGTCTCACAGACCCAGAGAGGGTCACCTGATCAATGTGTCCATTGATGCGGTTGTCCAGAATGAGCATCACCAGCAGCTGCTCAACATCTGCCTCGGGGATGTTCAGCTGCTGTGACACAAAGGGTATGCGTATGCGCGTGTAGGGCTGTATGAGCTTCAGCACAACCTGCACACACAGTCAGTGCAGCTCAGTCCCTGTCCATGCCTGACAACGCTCCGACAGTTTTGGCAGCCACGCATCCATTGAACGTCAGCCTGCTTGTTATGCAGAGCGCTACTGCCGAGCGCCATGTTGTGGTGATAGCCTGCAATGCTGTGGGAGGTGACGCAAGGGTGCTTTGCACACACCTGTGTGCGGATGTTCTCCAGAAGGTCCTCAATGTAGTTGCGGATGAAGGGGTCATCATAGATGGTCCGCCTGCACAGGCTCACACCAGTCACACCACAACCTCATGCTTAGGCCTAAACTGCAACATGTCCTGCGACGAGGTTGGCAGACCATGAGGGGAGGAGCACTGGCTGTGCTCAGAACTCAGCAATAGGCAGTGACTGCAAGTAGCTCCTGGGATGGCAGCAGGACAGCAGATGCTGTCAGATCTTGATGATGTATCAGGGAGCAGGGCCTGCAAAAGTCACAGCTGCTGGAGGTGCGCACTTGTTGGTCTTGAGGATGCGCTCAAAGCCCTTGATGTTGTTCTCCTGGTAGGCGGCCACCAGGTTGGTCATGGCCAGCACCTCGGGGTCCTGCTTGTAGGGCGCGGCCTCCTGCGCATCGAAGGGGTCCACCGCGCTCTCCATCAGCATCGTCGCCAGCACCAGGTACTTGAGGCACTGGATCCTCCGCCCCGCGCCCGCCTCGTCGTAGCTCTTGAAGGCCTGCGCAGCGACATGCATGTGAGCGGCACAGCCGGCACAACATGCTGCAGACGCCAGAATCTTGGATCCGACCATCCTGATCACACGGTAAATAACAGGGCAGCTGCAGGCTGAAGAGTTGGAAGTCGTCTCAGGGTGCTGGCAGCAATCAATGGCACAGAGCTGAAACTTCAAAACCCCCACAGGAAAGCAGCCACATTTGCAGAATCCTCTCAGACCTCAGAGAGATAGGCCGACTTCAAGCTTGGAGACCAGCACAGCCAAAGCAGCAGCGATGAAGTCTGACAGAATCTGCAGTACCCACGGGACCATGAAAGCAGCAATGGAAAGCAACACAGCAGGCGCAGCACCTCGAAGAAGTCGGTGGCGGCCTCGGACCAGACGCGCTCGTGCATGTGCATCTTGCCGCCGCACTCGCGGATGATGCCCATGATGCGCGGGTGCGGGATGGCGCTCTTGATGGTCAGCGCGCGGCTGTACAGCTCCTTCAGGCGCTTGGTGTTCTTCAGCTCCGTGTGCATCTGGATCTCCAGCGCATACACCTCCAGCAGCTGCGTCCCCTTCTTCAGATCGTCCTTACCATCCTCACCCTGGCATGCCCTGCAGCCGGAATATTTTGTGAGGACTTCAAATATTGCATGCAATGCCAATGTGCCAGAATGCTGCGCAGGCAACTCTATGCGTCACAGAGGTGCCAGACATGTGGAACTGTTCCGCATGCAAAGGAGTGCAGCTGAGACACTCACAGCAGGTTGATGTTCTCATCCCGAGATGGTTATGCGGCCATGCACACAAACAGATATGCAGAAGCTGCAGTCCTGCAAGCTGTTTCACAGTGCAGCTATTGCATGCGTGCATGACCACATTGCGGCAAGGGTCTGGCTAGCTGGGCCACCTGTGAAGCTCGCGCAGAATCTTGGCACCCCGGCCATACTCCTTGAGCTTGAACCAGAGGCCGCACAGCTTCAGCTGCGTCTTGAACCAGAGGCGGTCGTTCTTGGCCTCTTTCAGCGCATCCAGCGTCAGGCCATAGAAGTCCTGCGTCACCACTTGCAAGATCTTAGCAAGCGCAAGATGGGTATCCTGATTGGCAGGCATGGTGTGTCATGTCTGGTGGCTGCGCAGTATGTAACATGTCGAGATCACCCATGATACTTGCAGGATAGGCATCACACCTGCAGCAGCTTCATGTCTGTTGATGTGGACACGAAGTCGAGAAGGCTGTTGATCTTCTTCTCGCTGGCGTTCCGTGTCACAGAGCCCTTTGTATAGTCCAGCATTTGCCTGCAGTGCAAGCCCTCCATTATTAGATCATATGAGCATGAGGATCATTAGAGGGCGTCAACGGGTCACAGCAGGTAGGGGTAAGGTTTTCCAATCTGTGGGAAGGCAGAAAGCACCTGTAGGCTTCCAGCATTGCTTCCCGCTCCTGCAGCTTGAAGTGCAGCTTTACTACCTGCTTTAGCGCCTTGAAGCCCCTGCATGCAGTAGGCTCCGTCTACCTTGCATGAAAGGGACATTGCATGGACATGTCCATACGCCTCTCGAACTGATGCCAACAGCCACAAAACGCATAGTATGTGCTGGCTGGCTAGAAGGCACAGTGGAGGGGACGTGCCATTCTCCTTGCTCCCCTTCCATGCTTATGACTTCCTGGAAGCCTTTGAGGGCCTCCTGTGGCTCTCCTTCAAGGAGACCTGCGCATGCCAGAGCTCAGTAATGAGCAGGCGCGGTCGCTCATCATGCCAGCCATCCCAGGTGAGGCCATGACAAGACATGTGTGAGCTGCACGACTGGGACCTGCTGCACTTTCTCCGACGCCACCCACTCACCTTTCGAGTTGTAGTACTGATTCTCGATGTCCACATCCTCTTCTTGGACCTCTTCGTCACTGTACTCGAATCCATAATCTGCATGGACAGTGGAGATGTTTGCAAGTCCAGGTGCAGAGCAGGAGCAGACTCGACCTATTTGTATCTTGGGCTGCACTATTCACCTTCCATGTCCTCGTCCGACATCTTTGTGTGTGAGTTGGACTCGACGCAGACAACGATCCAGGGATTATGAAGCTGTCAAACGGAACTTCAACAACGCTCAGAGGAGAGTATCGATGGAGAGTACAGCCGTGAATGTCTACAAGAGTCTGTTGCAGGTCCGTGAACGTAAGAAGCAGTTTAAGAGTCAACGACATCGGAAACCAATGTGTCTGGAGCATGACGCCGGTGGCATGGAAATCTCCGACACTCACTCACGACAGAGTACTTTCCGACACAAGGTCCAAGGCTCTGCACATATCTAATACGCTTTGAGCATCATGTACACACTCCAGCTCTCTATATGGGACATCCTATTCCTTTTCAGTGAGCTGTGTGCACCATTTGTGTCACGGATCTGGCCTCGAGCCATGAAGACCTTGATCTCTTAGATTAAGCAAGGAAGACGCCAATTATTGTGATTGCATTATATGTTGCACAAGAGATGCATATGGTCCACATGCAGCGACTCTGGTCTGCTACATGCGCCCAAATGCCCTCATCATAGCAGCTCTCGCCCAGTGTTTCGCAATCAGAGACAAAGCACTGCGACAGTGCATCGACATGAAAACCAGATTGCCAGAGAAGGGGCAGCTTTGTATGCCCGTCAGATCTGCAGAGCACAGAAAGACGGAGATCGTGCAGAGCAGCTTGAAAGGGAATTTGATAGCCCGCAAAGTTCGAGGTACCCGTCGAACTTTGCTCTTGCCATCCCACTGTCAGAACTATGAATACTTTACAGAGATGTCTTGATACCAAGATATTGAGCATTGAGCCCCACGCAGCGACTACAATGTCAATGCTGCCATTGCCGCCCTAGCACTGCCGGTGAGTCCTTACAGGCAGACTCTTGGTGCACATGTAAAATGATATTCAGTTGGGCTCTCACTGAAGGTCATTGAGTCGTGCACCTATCCTCCATGCAGACACTAGCCACCCTAGCCGCTGACCCTGTAGCGTCGTTGGTGGACACGGCCTACCTAGGTCGCTATGGTGCGCATGCCACCTGCTCAACATCCTGCATCCCAGCAGCTTTCTCATTTCTCCTGCATCTTAGAGGCTTGCTTGTTTCTTCCTCCAGAGCACAGAAGGAGATTGCTGGCAAGTAGGATTTCTTGGCCAGTTCCAGGGACTTTATAGATTTTTGTGGTGGATGCATGCGGGGTATGCTGCTCAGTCTCAGGGGTATGTGTGCACAGGTTCCAGTGAGCTGGCAGCCGTGGGTGTGGCGCTGTCCATCTTTGGGACCGTCACAAAGCTGCTCAACATTCCACTACTCAGCGTTACCACCAACATTGTGGCAACCGCTGTCGGCAGCAACAGAGGTGGTCACATCCCGCTTCAAGACCTTGCAGCATGTCCATGTGCAGCTTCCATTGCCACAGGACTTCATTGAAGACGTCTCAGCAGCAACAGTGACGACTGACGCCGATGTGCAGGGGACAAGGAGACTGAGATCGGTGTAGCAGCCTCCACATCTCTCCTGATCGGGCTCTTAGTCAGCATCTCAGAGGTGTGCACCCAAGCCCCTTCCTGAGCTCGTACAGCGTCAAAATGTCCGCTGTCAGATCTGCATGCACGTGGCGCATGACCACATCTTCTGACTCAAGTGCTGCTGCTGAGCGGCATACAGGTGTGCGACGGGCATCGCCAGCCCAGTGAACCAAGCCGATTAGGGTACTCACAGGCTGGGTGATGGGGGGTGCAGGGGATTGTGCTGGTGGCGTTGGGATCTGCCGCGCTGTCCCTGTGGGGCATTGGCCCAACTTCAGTGCTGCGCCAGAATGCCCTGGACTTCCTGCACATCAAGGCTCTGGGCGCGCCTGCCACTTTGCTCCTCATGGTCACTCAGGTGTGGCTGCTTTGTTACTGGGGCTGCAGCAATGCCTTGTAAGTAAAGTGGCGTGTCCAGATGTGGCAGGCTGACGCCTGTCAACTGGGGGAAGGAACTTCAGGCACAGCTTGTTGAAACTGCTCTTCTTGTTAGAGGCCAAGAGCCTTCCAGGGGGAGCTGAATGATCCCTTGCATTGCTTTTGCAGTAAGATGCTCCAGGGCAGGAGGGCCTAGGTGCAGGAATGTTCAGCGGCAGCGAATGGCATCTGACTTGTGGCTGTGCGGCTGCAGGGAGTGTACAGGGGGTTGGGGGACACCAGAACGCCTCTCTGGGGCACCCTGGCCTGCAATGGTATCAATGTGGTGCTGGCCCCCCTGCTTATCTTCACTGCTGACTGGGGCTGCCGCGGAGCTGCCCTTGCCACAGTAGCATCCCAGGTCAGCGCCACCTCTGCAGCTATGAGAGCCATTCTTGCTCACAACAGCATGCATGGACTATCGAATGTCCCACGGGACAGAAAGGGCTGTCATAGTCACTTGGCACCAGCATGGTATCCAGTTTCAATCAGCCATGGCCATCAGCATTGACTGGTCATAGCTGCAACAACTGGCAACAGGGATGTTGGCAAAATAAAGCAGATACCTGTGAACGTCAGTATCAGGATGGGGTGGGTGGAATGTGCAGGCTATATCTGCAGCCTGGCTGATATACAGGCTGAAGGGCAGGTACCCCTTGCGCATGGCTGGGCGGGATGCCATGAAGAACCTGTCAAAGTTCCTGGGCCCCACAGGTGAAGCGTCCTCTTGCCCTCTGCTTGGTGCAAGACAGCAGATGCCAAGAATTAAGAGGGCAGCTTGCAGTGCCCTCTGCATGTAGTAGCAGCTGCTGCTGTCCACGTGCTGTCTCTGGCCACTCATCCTTGTCCTTCACTTGAGGAGGCTGCTCGGAGGCAACAGGGCCACTTAATCACAGTCATTCATTGTGCAGGTTTGCTAGCGCTGCGGACAGTTGCCATATCGGGCACCTTTGCGCTGGCGACCTCCCTGGCCGCCAAGTCTGATCTGGCGCACGCAGCCGCCCATCAGATCTGCTTGCAGCTCTGGCTGGCCAGCTCCCTGCTGGCAGACTCGCTGGCTGTGGCCGCACAGACCCTGATGGCGCAGGGTGTAGCAGCCAATGAGCTCCGGCAGACCCGCAAGGTGTGATGCCTGCTCCAATTGGCACCCTGGAAGGAGATGCATGACTGGTGCCCTTGCAGTGGGATTACATGGCTCGAAGGTTCTTGCAGGTGCTGAATATTCAGAAGGGCAGAAAGGCTTCTGTAGGTTGACGGGCCAGACAGGTTTGAGACTGAAAGATTGCGGCAGAGAACCATTAAGGCGGATTGCTGGGGTTGCAGGTGGCTGGGAGGACTCTGCAAATGGGTCTGGGCTTGGGTCTAACCCTGGCTGCAGTGCTGGCTCTGGGCAAAGGAGGGCTGCCTCGGCTGTTCACCGGGGACGCAGCAGTGCTGGCCGCCATTGGGCATATATTCCCATGGGTGATCTTGAGCCAGCCCATTAATGCGCTGGCCTTTGTCTGGGATGGCATCCTGTACGGCGCTGGAGGCTTCTCATACGCTGCCAAGGTCAGCTGCATGATCTTCCCATTGTTGCCAGCTCCTAAGCCTTCACCCAAGATTTTACTCTTTGGCCGTCATTCTGCTGCACATGTATCATGCGGCAATTAGCAAGCCAGGCAGTATGTCATGAGCTCATTGATTTGCTCTAGGGACAAAGCCGTCAGAGAGCAGGCTTACGATTTTGCCGAGCCATGCAGACCTGGCGAGCTCCTACCTGCGTGAGCAGCAAGCCTGCAATGACGTGCAGGCAATGGCGGTGTGCGCTGCGCCGGCGGTGGGGTGCATGCTGATGGCGCTCAATGCGCCCGGGAGGCCCGACATGGAGCTGAGTGCGGTGTGGCTGGGCCTGACCGTGCTCATGGCCATGCGCTCCCTCACCATCTACGTACCCTACAAGCTCCGCAGAAAGCCCTTTGACAAGGTCTTCATATACCCGAAAGAAGAGCTGTGGCAGGATTGACCTCTATGAGGACGGGACATCTTGTTGCGTCCCCATCTCATGATGGATGTTAGTGTTCCTGGTGGTGTTGCGTGAGAGTGGTGAGTGTGCATAGCGATTTCTGCGCTTGTGATGCTATACGGTACGTGACCTTGCAGCAACAGATTGGGCAGGACTGCAATTGCAATGCAAAGTCCAAGGTTCAGCAGAAAACATGCAAGCGCAGACTCCTGAAAGCATCCTAGCGAGAGCGGACTACTGAGACCTGACCCTGAAGGAGACCTTCAGTGGATTATCTGCACTGCGCTTCCCGACTGGGGATGTCTCTGTCACCGTAGAGCAGGATGCACTGCAGTATTGGACTGCTTTAGAAGTTATTGAAGTGCGCTTAGAGCCATCAGAGACTGCCATTGCCCATGGCATGCCAATGACAAACATGGTGTAAACATCGTTCGGGAATGTGAAACTTGGCATGTTCTATATCATACAACACCTGGGCACAACACCTGGGCAACTTGTGAGCACTGCTCACATCAGGCCAGTATATCAAGTCTCTGTGCGCCTCAAAACATGGATCAGTACAACGCTGAGTATACAGAAGTTGCAATGACGAAGAAGCTGAAAGAGTGTCTTGTCAGGAACCTCAAGAGCCATCAGACATATAGCAAGTAGTCTCTCAGTGCAATCTTGACATTCCTGGCTATCTTCTCAGCAACCTCGTCTGAGATGTTGCAGGCATACTTTGCCTCACTCAGACTTGCCGTGGCCTGCGCAGACAGGGGCTCTCAGAATTGGCGACCTTGTGAAGAGGACCACCTTCACACCTTGTCCATCCTGTTGCCGATGTGCTCACAACAGCTGCATCCTGTCACTCTGGGCTAATTCCTAGATTAAGCAGTGTCTGATCAGCACCCATCCACCAAGGTAGTGCATGAGTGGCAGGGAGCTGCATTACGTAAGTAGTCCCCGGATGCCTGGGCTCCTTGAGAACAGCCTAGGAGCGGAGGGGGTTGCACCCTAAGTGGTCAGCGCGCACCTGGGACAGGAAGCGCATAGACACCAGGGAGCTGATCTGCGTGAGCAGGTCCCCCGACTGTCTATCTCGCTGCTCAGCCGTGCTCGCCGGCTCCTCGTCCAGGGCATTGCGCAGCTCCCAGAAGGTTGCCAGTGCGCGCTCCAGCGGGAATGCATGCGGGCCCTTCAGCTTCGCCTCCGCAGCAGCCTCCGCCTGTATGCAGACCGCACGCACTGTGCTCCATGCACTCACAAAGCTGCTATCTTGATTGGTGCTGCGCCTGTGACAGCTACCAGTCTCTGCGCGTGTCTGCACTCCAGCTGCCGCTGCAGCCCATGCACAGCCTTGGTAGTACGTGTTCAGCGCGCGATCACCCAGCATACAATGGCTGACGCAGCATGCCTCAGCTCGTCAATAGCAAGGGACGACCGGTCATGCCTGCTTGTCGGAGGCCATGGTGCTGCGGCGGCGGCCGGCGCGGCTGCTGGGGTCGAACAGGCGCCGGTCCAGGGCGGGGCGGTTGCGGGAGCAGATGTAGGCCGCCAGCAGCAGCAGCTTGCTGGTGAAGGGCAGCTCGAAGTCCAGGTGGTCTGAAGCCCCGAGCGTCGCCCTGCTGGGCAATATGATATCGTAAGGTTTTCTGTGCAGCCGCCTACCACGATTTTGTGCAGGGCGGCCCCCAGAAGGCTTGCGGGGCGCCCTAGAGGCACGGCAGGCTTGTGCACAGCAGGTTGCCGAAGAGATGCCAGGTGCCGTCCTTGTATGCATATTCAGCCTCACACTGTTCTAGTGATGACAGGATGTCGTGCAGTCTGAGAGGCAGGCTCAACTGGGTGTCATGCCGAGGGTTTGGAGGATGCTCAAGTCAAATGCTTCATGGAAGGCGTCACACAAGGCAAATACCTGGCGGACAGAGCGGCAGAGAGGGAGGCATGATTCTGCAGGCCGCTCTCAAAGAGCTCCTTGGCCGCTACAGCCTTGTCCTTGAAGGCGGCATACAAGTGCTGATGCCTGGTCGCCTCAATGCGCCCCTCGCGCACTGGCCTGATGTACTCCGGCCACAGCTGCTCGATCACTCTCTGCATACGGCATACTCCTCGGCTGCTGTCTGATCTCAGATGCTCCCATCACTTGCATGTGTGTCAGGGTTGAATCGAGGTATTCACAGTCAGTCCAGATAAGACTTGCATCAGGCGGTGCACGCATGTGGTCATGTAAGCAGAGCAGCAGCAGCACCTGAAGATCCTCGATGCGGCTGGAGCAGCGCGCAAACATGGGCGCTACAAAGGAGTTGAGGAAGACCCGGAACAGGCGCTCGTCATCGCCCTCTGGTCTGCACTTTTCCAGTATCTGCACATCGCTCTCACACAATCAGCAGGATTCCATGAGCTGAACATTCACCTGTGGCACTGACCATGCCATAATCCGGGTGCAGTACTAGAGGGTATCTGGTATGGGTGAATGGTCATGCACCTGTAGTAACTGCGGCATGGGGTAGCCTGGAAAACATATCTGAAGCGGCCTTGGGCAGCGCAGCGTGTCGAACTCAAAGGCGTTAGAGCCCCATGGGATCTGGCTGATGAGGAACAGACCCATGTCCAAGCCTGCAGCACACGGTTGAGTCAAGCACATGCATCATTGCCACATCCTGCACACTGCATGTTAGCTGACATGACTGGCTTCAGTACAGTTGTGCTTTGGGACAGGAAACTACACACATTATCCAACTGCCCTACACAGCAAACCACGCCACAGCTGCGAACTCTCAGAGAGGCACAGAACTTAAGGGTCTGCGCAATCTCACCTGTGAGTTCCCTCACCCGGAGGAGGACCGCCAGCACATCCGCCTCCCGGATGCGCTCCACATGATCCAGGATCAGATAGCGCCTCGCCTCCTTCTTGGCCGCCATGCCTGCACAATTCTCGCTGTAGGTCTGTGCCTCGTGTAGATAGAGTCGCCTTGTGTGGCAAGTCCACAGGGGTGCCATCACCTCTGACCAGGCGAGGGAGGCTTGGAGACCTACTGAAGGATGCTGGCACTGGACAGCTCATTTTACACAGTCGGGCTTTTGGCAGAGCTTACGTCCTCGTCATCACATGCAAAAGACGCTACAGCAGAGAATTTGGTGCTGACCTTGAAGGTGCAGCAGGAGCTCAGCCAGCTGCTCAGCCCTTCCCTCTCCAGCATAGCCATCCTCAGCTTTCCTCTTCTTTCCCTGCAAGGAGTATCCCGAGCTGCTACATAGGCTGGAGCATTACCCCCTGATAACTGCAAGAACACCAGCCCATAGTCTCATGAGAGAGAAATAAGCTGATGTCGTGACAATATAGGAGTAGCATTCCATGCCGTTTAAGCAGCCATCTCACTACATGCAGGTCATCCGGGTGCATCCGGCGTTCAGTACCTTGAGCTGCCCGATGATGGCCTGAAGCAAAGGCCGCGGCTTGTCAAACTCTATGCAGCTGACGTACTGGTAAGCTATGCCCAGATGGGCTAAGATATCCCTACAGCGGCAACGTGACAGCATCGATCGTATGCCTCAAATGCCCATGATACTGTCTGGAGATACTGCAACCTTGATTATCCTAACAGCATTGCTCAACCTGCCAGCACCGCTCACCTCAGGACTGCAGTCTTCCCTGTTGAGGGACCCCCATATATGAGCACGGGAGGCATGCTGGCCTTGCCCTCTGCTATGAAGCACATCAGCTGCTGTATCTGGTCTCTCCTGCCAGGCCATTTTGACGAGAGCAGGCTGAGAACTTCCTCGCTCTGCTGTGCCTTGCCTGAGCAGCTCGCCTGTAGCAAAACATAATAAAGGTAGCAAGAACAGCGGAAGATTGCCTGCATTGCTTATGGCAGCCTGTGCTGTTGGATGTCAACAAGATGGTCTTCATTTGGTATACCTGTACATGTGCTGCTCGTCTGTCGAAATGGGAACTGCTCATCTTTCACGGATGATAGGAAAACGAATTCAAGAGGCAACACGGGGTACCGTCCCCCAAAAAGATAGACAGAGGACGAGTCCTTCTACCAACTAATGGTATCAACGTAAGTATGTGCTACATCGGAGCGATATGAATTTCCGAGACATCGGATGGTAAAGGTCCTTCAGACTGCAGTGAAGCATTCATAGTTTCTGTGTGCTGTGTCTGGCGATGCTCCACACATGTGGCACCCTTCCCGCCAAAACAAGGAGGAAGCTGAGTGTAGCTAAAGAAGAGTCTTTCGGTGATCTGTAGATTTAGACTGCTTGCACTGCCAGAGCGTCTGGGAAAAACTATGTGGAAACATGAGTGCTGGATGATTCAGTATCCTCATGACTATGGCATCAAAGGTCATGATCACAAGGTTGGTATCCATCAATGAGGATTTGCAGAGAGGTGTCCGCAGACGTCCAACTGCTGTGCATATCCCAAGTTAAAGTCAAAGCACATTACAGGGACGATAGCTCTGAGCTCATGAAGTCACACCTCCATGTTTAGTGTCTCTGCTCTATTTTCAGCCAGCCCTAGCACTAGTTGTTGTACGTCCAAATTGAACACCCAAGCCGGCCAGACAATTACTAGGTAAGGCACTTCTCTTTTTTCACCACAGCATCTGCACTGACAGACAACATTCCGGAGCACCCCGGAGGGCAAAATGACATGAGACAGACTCGAGACTACCAGGAAGCTGCAACCCCAGTCATGCTCTCGCGATTCTGGGGAGCTCACAACCCGAGTGTGTCCTCTGCAGGCTGCCATCGGCAACCTGAGGTGGACTTGCATGCCGATTTCCACATTGTGGGAGGATCCAGATGCCGTCTCAGCGCGCCTGCTTATCTGGGAGGCGCGGGCGACGGGACACGACCATGCACGAAGGATGCTTCTGCTCTGTCAACAAGGTTGCACGCCTGCTGTGGCACCTCATGCTTGCTTCCACAAGACCCACGAAGGAATGTCTCTGCTATGATCCCAAGATCCCGCTGACCCCTACTGTCCGATTCTAGGGAAGCTGTTGCTGCTCCATCTGTTGCCAGCCAGCCGGTTGCATGGCCCTCTGCTGAAGCACGACGAAAGCCTTGTAGAGGGTCCTCTATTCTGCTGCATGTGTTTATGGCTGTTCCAAGACAAGCAGCTGCAGAAGTCACTTATGCAGCCAGATAGTGCGGCTTCATCTTCATTGCATCTTGATATGAGTGCTCTGACTCAGCCTTCCTGCTCCTGCACCAATGAAGCTCCACCAGGTAAGTTTTGATCCAGTATGCTATCAAAGCCAACCTGCTCTGCAGCGCCGTCTGGAGAGCTTTGTATGCCCTTATGACTGACTGCTTGCAGTGAGATATGCGTGCCTGGGACGGGTTTGGAATGGCTGGGGACCACATGAGGGACTCAAGTCAGAAGTGCTAACATGAGGCAACAGTGGCAGCAGCAACAGGGCTCACCAGCACAATCACTTCCTCAGTCCTCAGTGCACCAGCTCAGTCTTTCCCAAGTATGGCATGTCCTTGAGGACTGACGACAGGCATGCCAGCTTGTGTTCCTGGCAGCACGCCCACAGCTGCAGGAGACTTCAGAGGTTCAGCATGCTTGCAGCGCCCAAACCCATGGAGTGTGACCCACGTCAGTCCTCTCAGGATCGGCTGATCAAGCCGCAACATGCGACGACACCCTAAGAGTGTGTCTCGCGTGTGGTCCTGAAACAACCCTGACAAGATTGTATAGAAGTCCAGAATTTTCGCCAGCATGTAGCTCGGCTCGCTGTAGTGCACACCACACACGAAGAATCGGATCACTATACTGCACTGCCTAAAGATGTCGCGTACCTGCGTGCACGACGGCTGCTTCAATCGCCGCTCGAAGATCTCTTGGAGGTCAAAGTGCACTCCCTTTTTTTCCGCGTCCGCTGACACACTGATCTTATCACCTGCAGATAAGCGATACATCATAGAACCATTATCAGCAAGGTGCTCAGCATCAGAAGCGTGTCCAAGTGAAGTCATGATGCACGAGGAAACTTACATTCTGGAAATGCGCACACGCAGAGCAGTGGTCTGCCCATGATTGAGATCGAACAGATATCCTTTGGGTACTTTATAGCCGCCCAGGCTGTGATGTGCTGTTCAGAGGGCACGCAATTGCATTGTTGTGCTCTTGCGGCGGAGCCGCGTTCCGTAGCCATATGTCCCTCAGTAATTTTCCGACAACATCTCAATAGCTGTATGCATCTCGCCAGCATATCGGTTCTACATGTCCTCAGACAAAAAGCGAGTCGTCGTTGAAGGATCTTTGTGAGGTCGCATAGTGCGCGTTCTCTCGGGGAAGATCCCCTGTCCTGGAGCCAGAATGCCGAAAGGTCAGAAACGCAAGACGCAGGACGATGACGGTGATGAGGACTACGGCAAACGAGCAGCTCCGAAAACCGCAGGGAAAAGGAAGGCGAAAGCAGGCAAGCCCACAGTAGAGAAGAGGATTAATGCTGCTGGAGGTACTTCCCGGTACTCTGCTGCACCGTCGCAACACGTCAAAGACAGGATCCAACGCGCTCTCCCAGGTAAGGCACTCATGCCACCGCCACATACTAGGTACATGCCACATGCAAGCTTGCACTTTGGACACCTCAGCCAGGCTTCGCAACTGTTCCACAGGGTCGAGTCATCGCATGTTCTGTCTGGAAAGAGAAGTGGAAGCACCCATCGGCAGTGAGGGAGGACCCGTTGAGAGGTTCGAGATATTTGGCACCACAGGGAACGGTACAATGCACTCTCTCCCACTGCCCCGGCCCCCATCTCATGCAAGCCTCAATCAATGCAATGTCATCCGTCGATATTGCTGCTGGCCAGATCACAAGAGCCTGACCTATACTGGCAGACCAGAGAAGTGCGCTGTGTGGGACATGCAGTGTATAAAGTCAAGGTGGGCAAGTTCCCGCAGTGCAACTGCCCGGACTTCAAGATTCGCAAAAACCTCTGCAAACACTACCTCTATGTGATGATCCGCGTGCTGCGGCTGCGTGAGGACGACCCTCTGGTATGGCAGAGGGCCCTGCTGCTGAGCGAGGTTGAAGAGGTCAGCGCTTCTCCCATTTGCTCACATGCACCCAGCCTGCATGCGAGCAGGCCGTCCTCCTCAGCCTACATATTCCTTGAGCGGTACTGAGTGAGTGATGGCGAGCGCACACCGTGGCTGCCCCTTGGATGATGAGGCGGACTTGTAGCATTCCAAGTTCTGCGTGCAAGCAGGCCTTCGGCCCGTGCATCATGCAGGGCTTGCAGTGTCACTCTGTGAGTGTAGAAGCACTGTGAGGGGCAGGCTGTGGACTTCACTGATGGCGCGCATCTTGCTTCAACATAACATCACACTTGAGGGGACGCCTGCATCGTACTTTGTCTGGCTGCAGGTTTTCAGTGGCAAGCGTAGCACGCGCACAGAGGAGGAGGTGATCACCAATGCAGCGCTGCAGCAGGCCTGGAGGCGGCTGCAGGGAGACGCCACCGCAGAGCCAGCAGAGCCTGCTGAGGCGAGCAAGTCCATTGAGGGCGACTGTGCCATCTGCTACGATGAGATGCATCCTGATGGCGGCACCCTTCAGGTACCTGAATCGTGAGAACCCGGGGGCTGGGCTAGGCCATATCATTGGTTGGCTGTACATGTGCTGATCTTTGGGGGTTCAGATGCACCTGCACTATGTTGGGAGGTACCAGCGTCCCTTTTGTGACACCTGCGATGCCATACTTGAGTCGTGTGCCTCTATGTGAGGCCACGCTGACATGCCGGCTTCACGTCATGCAACCTCTGCACAGGCGCTGGCCTTGTGTCACTGGTGCACACCCCACCAGCCCCTGCTGGTGCAGCATGCTGAGGACCTGTGGCATAATCCTGTGCTGACGAGCATCATTTGGTTCTCATGTCAGCTTCCGGAGCGAGCTCATCAAGCTGTGGTGTGCCTTGCAGACAAGGGTGGTGGCCTGCGGCACCTGCAAGAACTATGTCCATGAGAGCTGCTTTTTGCAGTGGAAGGAGCAGAAGAAGAAGTCGCACCAGGAAGTGACCTGTGTGTACTGCCGGTGTGCTACAGCTGTTCACTCTTGGCGTCTCACTTTTCCTGCAAGATCCTGGCACACTTGCAGTGTGTGGAGCCTCATGCGTGCAGATGTTGCGTGTACCAGGGTTTGACCTGTCTGCGCTGTCATTCTTTGGACATTATCCCAGGGCAATATGCCTCTGGCATCGCAAGTCTCAGCAGACCTGAGGCCGTTGCTCATCTTTGTTGAAGAGCTCCTGAAGGCTCTGCAGAGCTGAGAGGAGGTGGCATGCAGGAATCCGTGGCAAGACAGCAGCGCATCAGGTGTTCTGGATGGAGGGTACATGAACCTGAAACATCTTTCCGCGGTGAGTATTGAGGTCCTTCATCGCACATTGCAATTGCACTTCAGCCTTGCAATCCAGCTGTCTGCATTGTTGATGGTGCTGAGTAGCATCTGTTTCTGGGCATGGTCCTCTGTCATGATTCATAATCCTCGTGCTGAGGCGCCCTGACTGCTATATGTGGTGGGTGTTGCAGGAGCACCGTAATGCAGACTTATCACTGGCTGCCCAGTATGGGGACAGGGCCCAGTGGATAGGGTTCGGTGGTCGTGGTCGTGGTAGGCGCTGAAGGTCCCTCAGGAGGCCCGCCTCATAACTCCTGCAGGAGTCTGTATACATGAAGTGTGATGTCGCCCGCTGCAGTCGCGGTATTGCTGCTATGCTTTCGCCTTTCTGGCCCACACCTTGGACTGTGAGATTCCCACTTTCAAGACACAGAGACTGCCTCCCCTGCAGTAATGAATTTCTTCGACTGGGATGGCAGCAGGGCTACTGAAGCATTGCCCTTGTATCGCGTGTGTATGAGAGTGGGCCCCTAGGCCAAGTGCATTGTACAGCCAGCTCAACACTGTGAACTTGCATGAGTGCGTTTGTACATTTTGCTGACATCCAAGAGCAGGTCAAGTCAGCCTTGTGGGACTGTATATAGCAAGCGGAGTCACCGCACCAGCGGCCAACCTCTTTGTCACAGAGGACATGGCACATCCAGACGAGCTTAACACTAGTACTACATGGCCTGTACTCCTGCTCAAAGATGTGGTTGGATGCATGAGAGTATTTTTAGGCAAGACACGCGAAATGGGCCATCATATGAGTATATGCCTTTGTTGGAGGGATGCTCAGACGTAAAGAGACCTGGTGGGCTTGCTTGAAAGCTATCAAGAACCTTGTATATCAGCTGTAGCATTTGACAATGCATGTGGTCATGCAAGCATGTCATGTACATCCTTGCAACTCGATGTAAAGTTTGAGAGAAACCTTTGCACCTCAAAGCTTGTACAAATACGCTGTCAGCTACAGAGATTGGCGGCTGCCGCTCTGACAGTTCACAGGCCTATGAGCTTCACTGTTCTCCTGGGTACGCAAGCTGCGCAGATCCTTCAGGACAGTGGCAGATACCGTATTGCTTCTCACAGAGCTTCAAGACCACTCAGTCAGTGGTGAGACAAGCCTTGTTCCTGAAGCTTCTCAGACAAAGCAGGGTAGCAGGCTGAGAAGTGATGTATGGCCAGCATGGCTGTGCACAGAAGCCGCCTGTACTCTTGACCATCCCAAGAGGGAGTGTACCTGTGCCATTGAAACACCTGCAGCTGGGCTATGATTTTGTGTGCTGAAAATGCAGGGATTCAGTCCATGCCTTCACAAGCTGGAGGCATCAAATGTGCAAATGAGATGCTTTCAACCTCAGTCATCGTCTGGCAGCTCTCCCTTATCCTGCTCCCCATTTGGCTCCTGCAAGATTGCATCTGCATGAGACCCTTCTCACCCAAGCCAGACACAGGATTTAGCTAGCATGCTAAAAGCTAGGTTGTCCTCAGGCACATATTGCCAGTGGAAGAATGGCGCATTCCACAATGCATGCAGTGTGCTCTGGTCATTCTGCTCTCTCAGCTGCATAGTATGAGGCATGTCTGGTGTCCCTCATAAAGAGATTCCACCGTGAGGGCTCTGCCTGAATATGCTCAGCATCAGGCCTGCAGCATGATGACACAATCAAAGCGCACCCTGTCCGCATCCTCTTGCCGCTTGTAGCCTGCCTCCGCCAGCGACAGCTCGTACAGCGTATTCTCCAGCTTCCTCAGCGTGTACTTCAGGCTGTCGTACTTCTTCCTTATGCTGCCATTCCTCAGGTCAAACTGCGCAAGCACAGCCCGTCCAATCTCTGCCGCAGAATATGCACCAGCGCCAGATGCCACGCATGACGATAGCCCTGCAGGGCCTGGCAGCTGCGCACACCAGCCAGCACAGAAGAATACTCGATGATCACTGGCAGAAGGTGCGAGGCGCTGCATGGCACAGGAAGACTGGCTGCTCACCTGTAGAAACTCGCCCATGAGCCCTTCGACTACATCTCGGCACTTCACTACTGCCTCAGTGTCTCTCTTAGTGGCCTTGGCCACTGCATACCTGCACGAAAGGACAGCTAAGTGTCTCTACTTACAGGTCCCCACCAGCTTTTTTGGCAGTGTGCTCGCCTTCGTCACCTTCCATGAGGGACGGTGAAAACAGCAAGCGCGGCTGTGCAGCTCATGAGTGCAGTCATGCGGCAGACATGGCAAGGCACCTCATAATTTCTATGCGGAAGGTCCCTGCTAGACGAGATCTTGAGGGCTCAACGTTACCTGTTGAGTTCGCCTGTGAAGTCCAGCACGCCGCCAAGGTACCTGCACAGGCGACCATGCCCTTCTTGCAGATGCAGTCAACAACAGTGGTGCTATTTGCACTCGTCTTTACAGAAGCGCAGACTGGGGAAGAGGCGCACTCGTCTCGCTCTATGTTCTCGAGCTCGCTTGGTGCGATGATGCGCCCCTCCTTCAGGAAGAGCTGAAAGCACTTCGCCTCAGCATACTGCACACACACGATGCCCCTGTCAGCTCTGCAATCTGGTAGGATGCACATATCATGCCGCTGTCAGTTTCATAAAGAGTATGACAGCCCATCAGGCTTCACATCCTCCTCATAGCGCGGCTTGAGACTTCATGCGTTGCCTAGCCACTGTGAAGCGCACGCGCCCAGTCACATTCTTGCTTCACACGCACGGAGCCTGCATGATGTCACCACTGGCGAGGGCTCTCACCTCTTCCATGGCGTTGGAGAAGGACCCATAGCGCAGGCTGGGCAGCTCTGTCAGAATGGGAAGGATGTCTGCTGCGATAGCTGCTGCGTCTGACAGGAGCTTGCTGCAGCGCTCGGCATCGCTGCGGTGTGCTGCAAAGATGGCCTGCTTGCTGTACTTCTGGACATCTGCGACACGCACAAAGCCAGCTAACATGGACCGCGTCTAACTGCCCTCTTCTGGCACACGCTGGGCCTACACATCCTGGCATTGCTGCTCTTGCCAGGCTGCCTGGAGGATGGGCATGCACGGCCAAGTGGAGTGGCATGGAGCGTGCCTCTGCTCTTCTTGATGATTATTTCTCGCTGAGAATCGGAGTGTTCCATATTCTGACGAAGAGCCGCAAGCTCTTCATGGGGTATGATGGTCATCTCCAGCTGGGCAGCTTGGGCCATCTGCAGCAAGTCATAGCCCACGGCACAGGCGTGGGCAAGGGATGAAGCATTTGCTCAGTAGAGAAAATCTGATCTGTACCTTGACATCATCTGATGCACCTGCGGCGCTGGTGAATATTCTCTGTCGCTTGGCAGCTGGCTCTGGTGTTGTGCCTGCTGGATCCTTGCTGCGTTTGCTCATCTGCACGCCGACGACTGCAAGCCTTCTGATGATGCCTGGCAATCCTGGAACATGCAAACGCAACATCAAACTATATGCTCCAAGGCTCGAGCTGTGCTTGGGAGCTTCATACATGCAAAGCCCTCATAGGGTTCTCTCTTACACTACTTCACCAAAATCGCGGGCACCAGCATGTTTGGGAGTTGCGTAGCCTGGGAACATGAACGTCACATGTGGAGGCAGGCTTGGGCGCTTGCACGCACAGCCTCACCGAGGCTGAGTTGGCGCTCGGAGATGTGCCGTACATTTTGGCCATGAGCAGTCTTCCCTTTCACGTCAACTGCCCGATCACTGGGTGAGTATGACGGCAAAATCCATAAAATGGACAATCTTGGCGCTCCGCTCTCCGTGGAGCTCCGGCTGCCGTACATTGCTGATGAGAACCCTGTAGATCGTTTCGGAACGTTGCCAAAGTCAACGCATGATCGTTGACGCGACATCTCCGAGCGTATTCTTCCTAACAGGGCTTTGAAATCATGTTAGAGCACTGACGGGCTACATTGCGACGGATTGGAAGCCCGATATTGTACCTTGTAGGGCTGTGCAGTTTCGCAGATCACATGTGGAAGGAAGGAAGATCTCTGCGATTGTGGTCACAGCTGCTGTCTCTTCACGTCGGTGTACTTCTTTTCGCCAGAGTGCGACGCAGGGCGGGAAACATCGCGCGAGATGCTGCACATGTGCAACCTTCATCTCTGGGGCAGAAAATGCAAGGAAGGTCTCATGGACGGACTGGAATGCCCACGCACTGCAGGTCTCGCACGAAGGGCGGGCAGCACAGTCGTAATGATGTGCTGCACGTTCTACATTGCCGCTCACACAATGGTGCCATGCAGGCAAGCCATGTGCCGGTGCGCTATGGGCGGTTCTGCGAGCATAGCTCAGCGGGGCGCGGAGTTTCAGCGGAATGCCAAGCTGACCTTCCAGATGTGGCAGAACCAGGGGCAGCCCTACTCATCCTCAGCGCAGCCTCCTGGGGACATCCCCATTCCCCAGCTGCTTAGGAAATCCACAGCCGAGCCTCCTGCAGTGCTGGCAGCTCCCGGTGCGCACTTACATGCACCGTCGCAGTCCTTCCTCTCCGGCGGCCCAGTGTGTTGTCTCGAAGGGGTCTTGCTTGCTCACATGCAGCACACTGAAGAGAGCGCTGAGCGCGATGCTTGAGAGGGTCTGACGAGGCGATCTGGCTGTGTAGGGCTCACAGAGCGGCGAAGCGCAGCAGAGCGCGCGCTGCATTTGGCGCGGGAAATTGCGCACCGTGCTGTCACGCGGGCCGCCTACTTGGCGGGCGCAGCAGGCCTAGATTACAGCGCACCTCCAGGCTTCCCTGTAGACCTCACAAATGTCCCAAAGGTATTTTGTAATCACCCTATTGGCTCTCTGAGTGACTGGTAGGGAGGCTGCCTTGCTGATGGACAAAATGCTACTGATGGATTTGGCAACTGCTCCGTGACACAGGATCACACAAGGAGGAGGCATCACTGCTGGTGCACACACATGTGGCAGTGCAAGGGCTCAGGAGATTCTGGTTACCACGATAAAGAGGACGACTGCCAGTGCGGTGACAATTCCCTGCATCACAGAGGGATCGCCTTGATAGTTCTTGTGCGATGCAGAGGGACACGAGGGCGCTGGAGGCGCGGGTGCGAGCAGCAGAGCAGGCGCTGGCAAACAGGCATGCGCAGAACATGAACAGGATACACTCCATGGACGCCCTGCCCTCCCTGGCCAGCGTGCCTGAGCTGCAGGACAGGCGCCACAGCATGCCAGCCGGGGGTGACAGCACCCCGCGCAGGAACAGACTCCCCCCTAGTCGGCCCCCCCTGAAGCAGGAGCCGAGGCCAGACGATGACGCTGCAGCAGGTGTGGCGCTCTGATACTGTTAGGGCGCTCTCTGGCAGTGAGTGGGACCTACGTGCTATTGGAGTATGTGATACACATGTCGGACATTCCTCTCAGGTGTAGCATCTGAGAACTCACAGGGTGAGCATCTTCAGGTGTGGCCTTGCCTCTTGCACTGCAACGTGTATGCCAGGATGCAGCATTGAGTTGTTCTGTTGCCCTGTAGACTTGAATGGGGTGAGCGCCAGTCCAAAGGCGGTTCACAGGAGCCAGCGAGTGCAAAATAGGAGCGCGGATGCGCCTCCTGCCAAAAGTGGCGCAGTTTCTGGCCAGCGGCCCAGGATAAGGAGCAATGCCTTGCAGACAAAAGCAGGACCAGCAGGCCAGCAGGTGCGGTCTCTCTGTTTCGGCGACTTCCTTTCAATGCCATGACTGTACTCAGTGAGAGAATACCATTTGCCAATGTACGAGGACGGGCATTCCTAGCTGTATGGCTTCAGCATGTAGCGTCCTACAACACTGCTGCATGAAGAGCACAACCTCCAGCATCCAATTCTGACCTGCAGATTGGGGTCTCAAGTGAGGTAAAGGAGAATACCAGGGCAGAAGCAGGCTGGCAAGAGAACTGGGAGATGACTGAGCTGCTCTGGCTGTTGTGAAGGACAGACAAAACAGACTGAAGGGGCACTGGCTGCAGCAGTCATGCCGTTGCGCGAGGCATGCTATGCATGCAATCCTCCTCCTGAAGGCAATATGTCCTGCAGCCAAAGGCGAAGCAGAAAGCCGGGGCGAAGGGCGGGGACGCCTGGGAGGCGGCACCCGAGAAGCCGCTGCGGCTGCGGGTGAAGGACGTGCGCAACACGCTGAAGGAGCGGTGGCTGCAGCTGTTCTGGCCCGAGGACGGGCGCTGGTGGCCCGGGCAGGTGCTGGACATCCGCTGCAAGGAGCGCAAGGTCCACCTGCTGTACAAAACAGGTGCCCGCCCTGCTCCCACGTACCATCTCCAAGGAACTGGAAGAGGCACACCTGTACCTGGCAACTTGCAAAGTGACGTCGCGCACTTTCATTGCCCTGTTATGACAGAGTCAGCACTCACATTGTGCAATTGTGAGTGCTGCCCTCCAGGTCTGAGCAGCAGCGGGAGTAAGCTGCGCTATGGTTGCAGCTGTATAGCTGTATGGGACATGTCCCTATCTTTGTTGCGCTGCTCTGTTGCAAGATTGTCCCACTGTACCCTCGATGCCTGTCAGAATGGCTGTGTATCTGCAGGAGAGGAGGAGACTGACTTGGATCTGGGCGATCTCATAAAGAAGGGCGAGGTGGCCTGGCTGTCTGCTGAGGAAATGATGAAGGCCTCCGAGGTTGCTCAGTCTGGTACGTACTCTTTCCCACCCCCCGCAGAGCATTGCCCACACCACCCTGCCTTACATGGGCACTCTCAGAGCAGAGCTGAGCAGGCAGGCAGCCCATGACTTGCCTGTATGGACTTGCAAACCCCTATGGATCAGTGCTATTGCCAGCTGGCCTGTCATAAAGACTGGGCTGCCTGAAGACAGCTTGTCAATGTATGCCCAAGCCGCCACGTCGCAGAACTATCTCTTCGACAGGATTCTCAGTACAAAAGCTCTCATAGACATCGACCAAGCTTGCAGTTGCTTCATTCACCGCTGCAACGGTTTCCTGAATGCTGTTCAGGTCCCAGGGAGGGCAGTGCACAGCAGGACGCCCTCACAGACCGAGAGGCGCCCGCAGAGTCGCCAAGACAGCGCAAGCGCGCGCTGGACAGCGCGCAAGACAATGACGCCCGGACTCCCCTCCGCCACCCTGGATCCTTCACTGAAGCTCCTGCTTTGGCGCCGCCTTACGGCCGTGGCGGCGCAGCAAACGGGGCTCTCCCTCTGGGCATGCCTGAGGTAAATGCTTGTCCCAATCGAAGCTGCCTCTGATTACTATGCGATACAGACATCGTGTCACAGATGAATGTGTGGATGCTGGGCAGCGTGAATGAGCGTTTCCAGTGTGATCAGTGAGTTTGCGCCATGAGGTAGCTGGCACACCTCCTCATTGAGTAACACAGTCTGCCGAGGGTGACCTGTGCTAAGACGTTCTTGGTGTGTGACAGGACTATGATGAGATGGACCCTTTTGAGCATTGGGAGCAAGTCCAGGAGCAGCAGCAGAGGCAGCGCCAGTTGCAGCAGAGCTCCGGGAGCGGTGCCAGTCTCCTCCCCTTGTGAGTCTGGTCCCGTCTTGACCCTGCAACTTGCTTCTCAGCTCAGTAAACCCACTTCAGGCACATCAGGTTATGAAGTGACACAACTACAGTACAGTCCTGGCGCCCTTGGAATGATGACGTCCGCTTCATTTTTCAGTCCCGGCACGACTTCAATAGCTTCACAGCCTTGTACAAAGCTGTCACGCACCTCAGGTACCAGGTTCCGGCTCTACAGCCGGATGCCTGTAGAAATTTGGACACATCGATGCGGTTGTCAGTTTGCAGCAGTGTGTCCGTTATCAGCCCTTTCGGCAGAGGCTAGGTCTTGGTGTACGTCCTCGCAGATTTAAAGCTACTCGATCTCTCCTGGGAGAGACATGCCGGCTTTTCTACAAGCGGCCAGCGATGACAGCGCTTTTCAGCAGTGACTCTTTGTCACATCCTTAACGAAATATCAGCCCCAGGATTATTTATTGGCGCCCTGCTGCACAATCTCTCAAGGACTGTACGCAGAAGTACATGGCCAGGAGACCTACGTAGGACGACACCGTGACCCGCACGTGTCAGCTGAAGGTTTTATGTATCTCAGACCTAGCTTGCAATGTGGCACGTCGTTCAGATGTGCCTGCTTTTCTGCTCACAGCCATAACACAACATCTATGACCTGAGCTGAAGTCTCCATCAGAGCAGTTTTGTGATTGAGACAGCTGTCAGAGCAACATGAGTAGACTTTATATTGAGTGGTGTCTTTTTCATTGCTGACAATGAATGGATGGTTGCCGTGCAAGTGCGAAGTGGCAACTCGGGCAAATACAGGGAGAAACAGGATTAGCATCAGCCTTGCATGCAAACCACTATAACATTATCGAAAGGAGACAGCCTACGCTCAGTCGTCAGAGCCAGCATGAGTGGCAGCTATCACGATCTGGCGCAAGATCCCAGGCCTGATGTGGCGGTTCTGGCCCATGTGTAAAAGTGGCAGAAAGTACCTCTACACAGTTGTGCGCGGATAGCTCAATGCATGTCATGCACACCCACACAAGAGCTTGGGACATGCCTGGGCTGCCTGCTGCTGTCCGACTAGGTCACGATACATCTCTCATATGGCCAGTGGCTGGTCGTGAGGAGGCCCAGATTATCCATGATGGCTCCATCTCTTCTAGAGACGGGCTCTTATGGAGTTCTATGAGGTGTCCTCTCGCCCCTTGCATCCTTTCACTGATTGCAGCTCTCCAGATGATGCACCTGCATGCCGTTGGCATCTCAGTCAGGACTCTCCCTGGCAGGAAGGTTTTTCCTGTATAAAGATTCATAGTATACCTACCCGTAGGGCCTGGGCCGTGCCCGTTCTGCCCATCGCACGTGCAGCTTCAGGCCAAGATCGGCTTGCCTGGCACAGGGAGCATTCTGGCGACCCCCTGCGCTTGTGTGATCTGATAGACTAGCATCTAGGTCTTGCTAGCAGCATTCTGCAGAATAGTCAGCTGAGGAAGAGGCCCGTCTGCTTGGAGTCATAGGAGACCTCAATCGCTTGGCCTTACTTACAAGCAGTGCATGCTCGGGGGTGTATGGGCCTGAAGGTCACTGGACAATCTGGACGAGCGAGTGCTGCCCGTCTCTAGCCCTGGTGATGCTGCAGTTCTGTCAGCTGACCAGGCCAAGGGCCTTGCGCTTGCCTGCAGTTCGGCAATATTCATAGGCTCGAGCTTCATCATCAAGAAGAAGGGCCTCAGAGCTGCTGGAGCCAGCGGGATAAGAGCAGGTGATGCTGCCGAATGCACTGCCTTACCTGGGCAACAACACAGAGACAACTGCCTACCTCCTGCAAGCCTACTGATGCTGTAGGCACGGGTGCTTGCCTGTATCTGCAGCACGGTGAAGTAGCGCACAAGCACCGCCCTGCTTCGTCAGCAGCTGAAGCAGCTCATGTTGTCATGCAGGCAGTGGAGGGTATTCATACCTGACTGAGCCGCTATGGTGGTCTGGCATGCTGATGATGATAGTGGGCGAGATTGCCAACTTTGCAGCATATGCCTTTGCTCCAGCAATCCTGGTCACTCCTCTGGGGGCTCTGAGCATCATCGTCAGGTAGCGATCCTCGCACAGGCGGCATATTTCTAGCCCTGCGGTTTTGTGCACGCACATTCCCTGTCCTTCTAATACCTCTGCTGTCCTAGTCCTCTTTCACAGGATATCCCGTCCCTATCACGAGATATGGGGAGGAATTACCAGGTCGCTGCAGCTCGAAGATCAACCATCTGCCTTAAGAGAGTCAAGCTGTAGGGCTTTTGTGGGCTGGCAGATAAGCCGAGCAAATCATATAAGAGGCATGTGCTTGCAGCGCTGTGCTGGCGCACATGGTCCTGAAGGAGCGCCTGAATGTCTTTGGGATCGTGGGCTGCATGCTCTGCATCGTGGGCAGCATCACCATTGTGCTGCATGCCCCGGAAGAGCAGCCCATCACCTCCCTGCTCCAAGTCTGGAGGCTTGCGCTGCAGCCAGGCAAGCATCCCCAGACCTTCCCTGGTGCACAGAACTTGGCCATGGGTCTCAGTTTGTTGTTGCAGAACAAGCCGGTGATGCCCAATGTGATAGCCATCCGAGACACTTGCGGAATCTAGACTCATATGAGACCTCAGTTGAAAGCGTAGGAATTTGAAAGGGTGATACAATGTGTCTGAGTGCGAGCTCTGTTGCTTGGTGCAGGATTCCTGCTGTACTGTACCACTGCTATGGCGGTGATATTGTATCTCATATTCTCAGTTGCGCCCAGGCATGGGAACAGCAACATCTTTGTGTACCTTGCCATCTGCTCTCTGATCGGGTCCCTGTCAGTCATGAGTGTGAAGGTAACCTCTTCCTTGTCTCTCAGCTCCCATTTCTGCCCTGCTTAGGATTGAAGTCTTTGATGTTGAACAGGATATATACAGAGGCTCTGTCTACAAGTTCTCCACCCAATTGATGATCAATGATAGCCTGACAAAAGCATGGTGGCCTTGCAGGCGCTTGGAATTGCCATGAAGCTGACTTTCCAGGGCGAGAACCAGTTTGTGTTCATTGAAACTTACTTTTGCATCCTGGTGCGCATTCCATCACTTGTCCTACTCAGGGACATGCTCAGGGTTAGCAGTGATGGAAGGCATGGCATGCTGGGGCATTGTCATCATTCTGAAAGCCTCTTGGAGCCGCCCATACACTGACACTGTATTCTTCTGCAGATAGTGGGAGTGTCAGTCATCACGCAGCTCAACTACCTGAACAGAGCTCTAGACATGTTCAACACCGCCATTGTGTCGCCAATCTACTATGTCATGTTCACCCTCTTCACAATCACAGCCTCCCTCATTCTGTTCAAGGTACGGCGCTGCCCTTTCAGAATCTGCAGAGACAGCAATATCATGATTTGGCCTGACTGCCCTGCCTGAGCCGCACCAGGCATGTGGCCATAGCATCCTACAAAGTCTATCACTCGAGAAGAGTCTGCGAATAGAGTCCCTCCTTGCTACCCACTTCTTCTATTGCTCTTTCAGTGGCCTTTCTCATGTTGCAAGCTGCATAATTCTGACTGATGTAACTCATATGCAGGAGCACCAGACTGGAACGCAGATGGCTACAGAGGCCTGCGGGTTCACGACAATTGTCATCGGCACATTCTTGCTGCACGCCACGCGCGAGCTGGATGTCTCTCTTGGTGAGCATCCTGCTTATAGAGCAGACATCTGCTGAGGCCTCTGTCATCATCACCCCATGTCCCCCGTCTGACATGCAGAGATTGCCAAGTTTCTACCCGCCTTACTCCCTCACGGAATGGGCCATGAGTCCTGAAACATCTGGTGGTGGAATTTTGCTGTAGCCAAAGGCGGCACCACTGTCTGTCGGCCGGATCTTGTGAGTGACTCTGTGATGGTCAAATTGCAGGCGATCTTACAGCGCTGCTGAGGGCACCGGCCTCCGCTTCTGGGCAGGGCGCAGCTCGGCTCTCAAGCATGGAGATGGGCAGACGGTGAGGAGCGTGATATAGTGTCTCCTGAGTGCGCACAGGCTGTCGGCATGTTGGGCCCTCGAGCTGTATATGTAAAGAACAAGCAACCCGATAGGAGCTGCTTTTCAACAGCAATGCGCTCTGCATCAGTGTCTGGACGCATGCTGAGCGTGCAACATTGGAGTAGAACCTCGACCTCAGTATCAAGCCGGCTTATGAAGAAGGCTGAGGCAACAATAGGAGTTGATGTTGGGGGTTTGACTCTGCCTCTTTGGTACCTGTTACCTGTGAAATCAGCATTGAAAGAGGTAGTACAGACTCAATTTCTGGAACACGCAGCACATATCTGTAAATGGTCTTGAGCTGCCGCAGGCGGAATCAATTGGCTACAGATTCAACAGTGCCACTGCCCGACACTCTGTAATTGCAGGGCTACTTCCCGAACCTGATCAGCGCATGCCTGTACCTTAGCTGTCGACATGCCAGAGTGGGCTATTGGATCTTGAGCAACCTCAGAATAAAATCGGACATTCAAGCATCTCTAATGTCGCGCATGCTGATAACTCCTACATAGTGGCGCTGTTCTGCTGCCACTCAAGCTCTGGATCACTGGAACGTGACGTCGTACGACAGCTTGTCCCCCCACTGCAGTCTGCCCTGCTGACCCCTTGCAATTACGCCAACTCCGTGCGGTGTGCCTGCAAGAGGTGCTCACAGCTATAAAATTGAAGAGACTGTACCAATGGTGCAACAAATCCTCTAGGATACACAGGCACCCAAAGTAGTTCCCACTCTCGTACCCTTGATAGTGGCAGCTCAGGGCACAGGCATGTTTCAGGAGGAGAGGTCTGAGGTCTGAGCTGGAAGGTGGCGTTGGAGCAGATACATACCTGTGAAGATGACATCACCAGGAACCAGCGTGAAGCTGTCGCGCACCATCGCAACAGCGTCATCAGTGCTGTACATTGTCTGGGTCAGCGCGCCCCGTTGCCTTTCTTGGCCATCGATGGAGAAGGTAAACTCAGTCTCCCTGTAGTCCGGGAAAGACTGCACATCCACCCAAGGCCCCACCACTGCAGAATTGGGGAATGCCTGCATCACCCAGCGGCCAAGGCTAAGGAGTGTGCTTCAGCTGTCCAGGTGAAGCAACAGCTGCCAGGGCCACGCTAAGGAGCAGAGGGGATTTGCTGGACAGCCCTGGTGTTCCTTGTCTGTCTACCACTGCCAGCATACCATCAGGACGGTGCCGTCGCGCCAGTAATTCCCAAGGTGCTCTAAGCAATGGGGATCAGGACTGGCTGATAAGTGCTTGCTGAGGATTACTCACAGCCAGAACAAAGCACTTCTGCGCGTCCCTTGTGTCAATTGTAGCACAGATTCTACCTTGGCAATCTCCCATGGGTGGCCGTCCTTCTTCAGCTTGGCTTGCAGGTCTCGCAAGGTGAGGTCCAGGCCGAGAGTCACAGCGTCCACCTCCAAGGCTTCGTTCAGGCGCAGCACCACCTCTGCCTCATAGTGCACATCCCCCTTGCCCTTCACCAGCTCGACTGGCACCTGTGCATTCTGCCCGGCCGCAAATACTGCAGCGCTGGGGGGCTTCAGAAAGAGCACCGGCCTGCACACATGCATGCCACCACTTTTTCCATTGACATTCAGGCATGCTGCCTGTGAAGCTGTAAGTGTGAGTGATGCTGCGCTCCTGCTGTGGCTTTATGGACTCAGAGAAATCGCCGATACCCATGTCCACGACAAAGTGAACCTCAAGTGCGCCCTCCTTCATGCACACCAATGCCTCTGCGAGACCGCCTTTGAATTCATTCGAGGTAATGAACCTACAACAATGTGCATCACATTGTCAAGACCAACAGAAGACGTGCCTACCTATCAGGGATAGCGTCTCCAAGCTCCTACACAACACGGACGGCTCAGTTTGGCAGAGACTGGAGGCTCCTTATTGGGATGGTAGATGCATGCACCAATCACGCAGGACTCAGCTGAGAAGGCGTAGTAGCCTCACCTTCGCATGCAGGAGGTACGTCTTTCCTAGACTGCACCATCAGTGCTTGCTTAGTCAGATGCAATTAGGGCTTCGTCTATTGTTGCGGTCCTTACATAGACGACTTTCTCTCATCACCAGAAGCGTATATAAGAACCGTATGATGAAGCTGAGACGAGCTCAGGCCCCTAAGAGCCTCTGCTTGATTCAGAGACTCACCAGATCAGCTTGTCCCCTTTGATGGTGGGTGACTTTGCAGCCATGGCTGTCACTTGTCTGGTGTTGCTGCTACATCTCAGCTTCCTGGCAGCTGAGGCGAGCAGGCGGCCCGCCAGGGTGCTAGGTCTCTGCAGAATGGTGGAGGGTTGTGTGAGATCTGGGTGCAAGTGCACAATACGCTGCACAAAGATGGGATCTCTGGGCTGCTTGAGTGTCAAGATCTTGTGCAGTGGCAGAAGTGTTTCAGAGAGTGTAGGAGCAGTGTATCATAAAGCCTTTGGCGCCATAGCAGACAGGTCAGCATGAGTACCACTGACTAACAAGGGACAAGTGTGCATGATCGCCTTGTTTCGCCCCGCATATGCCTTGCCCTCCTCTGTTGCTTTGTGCGAGAGCACGGTGTGGCTTGATTGGCTCTGCCTAGCAGCTAGCGGAGTACACAGAGTCGGTATAGCATGGTAAGTCAACAGCACCTCCACGTTGATGGCCCACTGAGCGCGTGGGCTCCACTCGCATGATAGCGTAGGCTTCTATACTAATTCCGACTCTGCTTTGCAGCATCTCACCGATCTAGACGATGACTGCTTGCTAAACGTTTTCACCTTCCTGTCGCCCTTGCCCGACCTTATATCGCTGTCCAAGGCCTGCCGGGTGAGTATACGGTCCAAAGACCTCCATTCTATCGTTCAAATATCCTTTCGGGACTTTATGCAGTCCTGGAACGCCTGAAGTGGTGAGGACTTGAGCGAGCTCATACATAGTAAGAGCTTGAATATCACAGGACTGCATCAGCTGATGTGCTCAAGGTGTCCTTGCAAATGCAGAGGTTCCACAGCCTGACAGGTGATGGGCGCATGCGGCTGTTAGTCCTTGCGCCAGGCAAACTTGATACCCCTGTGAGCCCACAGATGATCAGAGCAGCTGCTACTGCACGCAATTGCAGACACGCCTACGACAGCCTCAACAGCGCTGTCCAAGGCAGCAGGCGAGGCCGACAGTCTGTCTCTCTGCAGGACGTCGTTGTCACGTCTCACTCTCCACAGCCATCACATGCACGTGTGGGTGCAAGGATGATGTTGTACTGAGATTTGCATGCTGCAGGCCTGGCGACAAGATTGTACTGGAACCAGGAAGGCACCAGGTGCAAGACGTCAAAGTTTCATGGCCTCTGCACCTGGTTGGAGGTGGCAGCACCTCAGATGACACAGTCCTTGAGTGCCCAGAGAGCACCTCTGGAGCTATCATCTTCAGGTAGACTCCTCGCTCTCTAGCCACCCTGCCCCCCAGCACAAAGGCCAGACAGGAGCAGACTGCTCACACACTGCTTGACAGCCTTCAAGATGGCCTTGTCCTCAATGTTGTTGAGGCTTCGGGAAGCTCTGTGGTCTTGACAGCAGCTGAGATGGAGGAGACGTGTGAAGTGTACCCTAATGCATGTGCAGGGCATCTGGCAAGCTAGCGAACCTCACCATCCGCAGCACTGCAGCAGCATGCATCACCCACCTGCAGGGCCACCTCATCGTTGACGTACGCTCTTCATGCCACCTCATGCAGTGCTTTTGGAAAGCATTTTTCAGTGCCATGCAGCTGTGTGACCTGCTGAGGGCCTGTGTCTGGCTCTGGCACCCATTGGGCAGAGGTCTTCATGTGTACATCCTAAGCTCCATGGGAAACATCTCAAGCTGAAGACCTGCCACAATTTGCAGGGCTGCAGCCTGTCCTGCAAGGGCACGGGCCTAAGCCACTTGTTTTCGCCAATCATCACAAGAGCCAGCAAAGTGAGGAATGCGCAGTGGCTTCACCAGGCCGCAGCACCTGGCGTTCTCAAGGTTGTGGAGACCAAGATCAGGGTGAGCCCTTGTCTCTGGATGCCCCGAGCTTGGGAGCACCTCTAGGCACATGCACTTGCCTCAGGCAGCTGAGCCGTCTCGTGATGGGCGCCACCCTGGTCCCATCGGTACCCATCAATTCATGCAATCGGTATCATCCACAGCTCTGCTCACACCGCAGCTGAAGAGTGCCCGTCCGCCTGCTCGCTCACCATGCACCACAGTCCTAGACAGAGCATCGTTAGATGCCGGAGTGGGATCTTCCAGCCCTCCATCATGGCTTGCCTGAGAATGGCTGCTGAAGCATGGCAGCCCCTGTTGCAGGGAGGCAGGGGCTCGTCAGCCTGCAGAGCAGAGGGTACGGGAGCGCTGCGGGACGTGCGCATCATCAACTTGCTGCAGGACACGCTGTTCTGGTTCAGGGTGGACTCCCGGGTGCCTGGCCACATCAACCATAGCCTTTCCTGGGGCGGCTTTGGGCAGGCACCTGCATGGAGAGAGCCTACAGAAACTAGCTCTAGCCCAGTTGACCAGGTCCTGCTTCAAAGTCACCATGCGTCCCAATTTCATGCCCTCACCTCTTCTCATACTTGAAGTGTCATGGCAGGTGCATCTGCTGGTGGACCTCCCTGGCTGATAGACATCTCCCAACAGGTAGAGGAGGGTTTATGCTGGATGGCTATGTGAGCAGAGCACTCCAACAAGGCACATGCCAGACACCTCAGGCCTTTTTCCTTTTCCTGCGCTTGTACATGTCTTTGATAGAAAGGTGAAGTATTGTCGTGCGGACCATGTCCGTGCTTTCTGACCCCGCCACTGCATATTGCGCAGGAGATGACACAGGCTGTTGAGACTGTGGCTCCGCAGCCATCGTGGGCAAACAGCCCAGCCTCTCCGGCTGTTGCAGTGCTTGAGGAGCGCGCCAAGGCATGGAGCCTAGCCCAGCGCTTTGGCAGCTCAGTTGACCTCCAGGATGCTGCCCCACTAGAGCCCCAGCATAAGCGCCAGAGGCGCCAATGACATATGACATGCATACTTACAGCGTCGACACCAGAAGTCCTTTTCAGCTTGGCCCAGAATTTGCACTCTCTGCAGGCGCTGTCCCGCTGACTGTAACAACAGATCGAGAGGTTGTGATGCAAGCATTGCTATTGTATTTAAAGTGCTGTTCAGTCCAATGCGGCAAGCACATGCACTGGCTCGAGGTGATGTGACCAGCTGTACTTGGCTTTTTCATGTAGTGGGTAGTAGCGGCTGTAAGCGTTTTGTGGTGAGACAATTGTGACATATGCAAAGCGGTGCAAAGGTACCTATGAGCACACGAGGCTGCGCGTGCTACATGTCCAGAGCATGCAGGTATAGCCATGGCCATGCTTTGGAGGGCACCTTCTGATAAAGCCCATGTATGCACATCACACATTCTCAAATAATACGGATAGTGTCACATGTACTTACGTGTATTCGCACTTCGGCATCTCACTGTGCCAGTGCTAAGGCAATCTCGGCCAGCCGTGTCAGCCCACACACAGTACACATGCATGAGATTGCGGGACCCGGCCATACAAGCGCTCCTTTTGCCATCTGATCTCCTTGCGTTCAGCAATTCTGGTCTGTATAGTGACATTGAGAAAGGACCCTGCACAGTTCTGAAAGCAGACAATCTCTATTTGGTGATGACTCTTGCATGTGTACTCTATCTGAATCGGTACACAATGAGAGGTAGCATGTAGCTGGTACAATTGTAGCTTGTCTCATAGCAGCCAAGTGTAGACTGAGGGTGACACCGCGGCTCTCCAGTTCCAGAAAATACATCCTGGGAAAGAGCTTTGCGCGCTCTCCAAGCAAAAGTAAGAAGTGCTGAAAGGCCGAGTCAAGCGCTGGAACGGGGTTCATTCTTTGCATGAAATCCCGTGCATGATATCCGAGGAGGCCCATGAGGAGACAGAGACGAGCAATTCACACCGCCAAAGGGCATGTATTGTATCTACTGCTCTACGGCATACGCCAGGAACTTACAGCATGCAAAAATATGCCTTGACAGCTGTAGCGAGAACAGCAAAAGGACCGCCATGATCAAAAGTTGGGAAGCCCCCAAAAGCGCGGAAATCGTTCATCTCTTGGTCATTAGGATGCCATTAGGCAGCATTGCTCATGTGTGCCTCACACAAATAACAGATGCTAGCTTACCAAGGTTGAGGCTATGCTGGCGTTGGTGTAGTCAAGGTAGATCAGCTGCACAGTGGTGATGTTGAGCACTGCATTAAGGTCATCAGCATCGCTGACAACGATGGAGTACTCATTGTGGGCCTGAGACATGGCGGCAGGAACGTAAACGCAAAACCTGCACAAGCAAGAACATGAGTGATAATGGCTGAAAAGTACAGAGGGATGTCTCAGCATGAGACTGGGGTACGGTGCTGGGCTGCAACAGAGATGAACGCAACATACTTTGTTTTCAGACTTTGGCCATGCCACCAAGCTTGCAATGGGCAGATATGCCAGAAGACACAGCTGCCTCCATATAGTGACTTACTTGGAGCCAAATGGATCCTCGTAGGGCGTCAAAGTCCTGCAAAGAACAGCAGAGGATTGTGAGTACTCGACAGGAGAACCTTCAATGGGGAAGTAGTGCATCACACATACACAGCAGTGCTAGAGTGCACACAGGTGTCCACGCAAGAGGGTCCCTCTAGCAGCCGGTATCCCGTTGTAGAAATGATCAGCTATACATGCTAGGATGCAAGCCAAACCTTCACCATGCTGTAACGCTATGGGCAATCCCACATTCCCATGGTAATGGTGGGCGCAGGTGTGTCATATGAGCTTGGGAGCCTAAATAGAGACAGATATTGCAGCAAACACTGAGCCTCTCATCAGCATTGCATTGGCTATGCTTATGCCTGAGGTGCCACGGAGGAAGAGCCTCACGAGATGAGGTTGAGCTCACCATATGAAGGACTCATTCCTGTAGGCTGTGACCGTGCCATCCCCAACAGGCATGTCCAGATCTGGGGTGAGGCAGACAGCCACATCCGCATACAGATCTGTCTCCTGCTCAAGCCCTGCTGTCACCTGGAAGACTGCGCGCCCAGATGGGGAGCTGATCTGCAAAGCAGGCATGCAAGACAGTGAGGGCAGTCGAGAGGTATGCGGAGGTCTCAATGCAGAATCAGGAGCAAGGACAGATGACAGCGCACATGCAAAGTCACAACCGTCGCTGGGTTTGCCGAGGCGGCAGCAGATTATGAAGGCATGAGGGAAGGGCCTAGGGGTGTTGTGCACTCCCATGCACACGCCAGCACCCAGCCAGCCAATGAGGGGAAGAGGAGAGCTTACAGGGCGCCGGGCTATGAATGGCAACCGCGGCACCTCGACTGGCTTGAACTGCGTCCACATTGTGCGAGAGTTTTGGATGATTCCCTACATGCCAAGTGAGCGGTGAGTTCTGGACACATGCTGACCTGGCATGACCGAAAAATTGAAAGGTGCCGCTTATGAAGGTTATGTCCTGCCCTGGCAGCAGAGCACAGTGAGCAGCCCCTCAACATATACAGACATGTAACTGCTCACATGCCACCGTAGGGGTCTTGTCGTGTGCCCTGCCTTGTGAGTGCAGATGAGTGAGGAGCAAGCATGTCGTGATCCATTGGTCAGAACAGGAGATCATAAATGTTACTCCTGATTACCAACAAGGGCTTTGCATATCAGGAGATGACTGGAGGTGCTGGGGCCTGCTTGGTGGTGTACCTTTGTGTTCACCCTGTTCACCAGTCTTGACCCTGACAAGTTGGTGATATTGGCCACAATTGCAAAGCGAAGGAGGTCAGCCGGGAACAGTGGGCCATCAAATCCTGCGAGAGCAGCTTGATTGTCAATTATCCATGGAAATGGACTGCTGACACATGTTCAGGGACAGCCGAGCTGGTCAGGAGTAGCAGAGCAGGCTCGAGAGCACACCTGTCAGATTGACAAAGGTGGTGTACTGCAGGCCATAGTCTGCAGCCGTGAAGATCCTCTCCCGGGGGCCGACCAACACGTGCTGAGTCACATCTATGGGATTGCCGCGCTGGTTGATGACGTCGATCTTCAGGTGGAGGGTCTGGTTGCCCTCTGGCGGGTCTGTCAGACTGCACAGCCGTGGGCAACATCTCTTTCTGTGGTTGAGAAGTTTTGCACAACATCTCGGGCATGCAGGCACTGCAAAAGCATGTTGATCCAGGCACAGCTCTCTGTATGACGAGGTTGCCCTTTGGAGAGCAGGCGAAGGGCTCACTAGTAGGTCACTTGCTGCGAGGTTGAATTTGGAAGAAAATGTAGGATGCTGGGATAGAATCCAAGACCTGCAGCATAGGGACTTCTGTCACCACCAGGACTAAGTTCAGCACCTTGGCTCTTACATTTGACTGGGATCATGTTGAGTATCACAAATGGCTCTCATGCAAGGAGGGTGCATCGTCAAGCAGCACAACCAAGCAGCCCATCAGGGTGCTCTTTTAGCTGCAGGGTCATTGCTCTTCGAGCACATGCACCACCTGATCAGAGCATGTCATAAGAGCGGCCTACTGTGTACTTGGCCCATGCATGGACAACTCAATGCCGGAAGCAGTGTTCTGAGCTTGCATGAGCTGTATGCACCACATGGTGAGTAAACGTCAGGAGAGCAGTCTGCTGCGTACTTGGCCCATGCTTGGATATGTTGGTGCCGGAAGCGGTGTTCTGAGCCTGCATGAGGCTGAGCGTGCGCGGCTGGGCGTAGTCGCTGCCCGCCTGGAGCTGCACCTGGCTGCTGAGGTACTGGTACAAGCCCTTCTGCCAGCACTGCGCAGCAGCGCGCCAGACGGTGACGCATGGAGACCAACATGTGTTATTGTCCATGCCAGAGATGCACAGCAGCATGCATTGGCTGAGCAGAAGGATGGGACACGCCATGAGAGTCTCCAGTCACGTCTTGCTCATACAGTGCAGGCCGTGCAGGGTCCATACGTAAATCTGACCAGACCGGCAAGCACATTGAGCTTTGATGTCGACTGGGAGCACTATAAATGTGACTCCCTTGAGCAGCCCCAGGACCTCTACCCAGGCAGCAAGCTGAAAACTGCGCATGGAGGGGCAATAGAGGAGCCTCACCGCTGATAGGCGTCCGTAGTAGTCTGACTTGGTGCGGTCCTGGCAGCTGGTGTAGCCTCCAGTCAGGACGCCTACAATCTTCTGCGTGGTGGTATCTATGAGAGGCGACCCAGAAGATCCTCCTATGGTGGCCCCATTGCCCCATGTCACCTGCATGCGCAGCTGTCTCATGGTGCGGTGTGTCACGAAGGCTCGCAATGTGGACATTGGTGTTATCATGCCTGTACTGCACGATGCCAGGTCTTGACAGACGCTTTACTGGCCAAAGCCTGTTCCGCTGTCAGGGCTGCGAAAACCTCTTGTCAATACGATGGCCATCTGGCTAGCAAACCTGGAAGTGCGTCTTCTCTGTGGGCTGTACGTTGTTTGCAGGGAAGTTTGGCGCTGGGAAGACTGTACTGATGCCCCTGCACACAGACTGAGAAGTCTGAGAAGCTTCTTTGGACCACAACTGCCGGCACATGCAGGATATGCATACCAGAGGATTGCTCTGCATGTGCAGTATGCACATCTTCATCCATGTCTGAGTCGGGCCTGTCAAAGTCAGTTGGACCGGTATGCATAGGTGATATCCCGGGAACAAGGCGTTCAAAGGCGTTCAAGCCCTCATGATGGACGCACCCAGGTTCAACTGTTGAGATGGCTGTGGGCACGCCCCCCGGATGGTGGATGCCCACTGCCCTTTTGGGGACGGCATCTGAGGAGGCGTCAAAGCCCAGCTCGTAGACCGCAAAGTGGTCGGGGATGACATTGGTCATGCTTAGCAGCAGAACGTCTGCCTCAAAATTGTAGTATGCCAACCGCACTCCCTGCACACAACCAATGGGAAGCATGAGGCCAGCCACATGAGCTGGTCAATTGCTTTTGGCCATGCAGCATGCTCAGCATTACATGCCACAAGCCCAGACACCTCCGTGACAAAGAGAGCAGCAGCCGTCAAATTGTGCTCGCCGACAACGGCCTGCCTGCCACTTGATCTGCCTGAAGAGATCACAGATGCGAGAGCTGCCTGACTCAGCTTCAGTACCTCAGGACTGTAGTACCTGTAGAGTTGCCCAGTGAGGTAGCACACTCAGCAACATAGACCAGGTGCCTGGATAGAGTCAACCTGGGGCCCCAGTAGTGTTATGGATGATAACAATGCATGAAAGCTTGTGGCCAGATGCATACCTGCATGACATCCTCGATGGGAGGGATGGGGGACCATCCACAAGGTGCCTGGTAGTTGAAGATTGTGATCCAGTACTCAAAGCCATCCAGATTTGTCTTGTCTGCAGGGCAAAAGCCACTTCACCTCACGCAGCTTTTAGGCAGAGGGAGTCTGCTGTCTCTGATGGGTGCAACAATTGCTGAATCGTTCGAGGGTCTGTGCAACATCTTCCCTAAAAGCACCCAACTTTGCATGGCACACAGATACCTCATATAGATTCTTGCGCTGGTGCTACAACCTATGGTTCAGTTGCCAGGGCTCTGCGTAGGGTATTCAGATCTATACAATCATAATCCTTACTCATGTCATCAGTTCCCTACATAGGAATCAATCCATGAGAGGGACTGTTTTGGCATGGAGTGTTGTAGAGACTCACTCCGCAAGCAGTGATCTGCTGTCAATACATAGTGTGTGCTGGCTGGAGGCCTTACGACTGATCCTGCACCAAAAGCAGGTAACTCCTCTGTCAGTAATACGCTAAGCCATCAACTTGGATTCCCACAGGCACCTCAATATGAGCAATGATCACATGCACAATCGTGCTCTGACACAGGATCGCATGCTGTGCAGTAAATCCTGATGAATCCCCTGCGCGGAAAAGTGGTTTCATAGATGGATCGGCTTTGTGGGAGCAGTTGCCATGGATGTGATGCCGAGCCAAAGGTGGGCGCACCAGAGCAGAGGCTGACGGTGCGAGCCCGGGGGTCGACAGCATAGATCGCCACGACTCCGGCTGCCAGGTGCTCGTACTGGGGCTGACACTCGATGCTGGGCGTGCACTGCATGAGCGAGCTGCTGTTCTGCTGGATGAGGTGCACTGGCAGCATTGTTCCGACCTGCACCCTCACAGATTTACTCTGTAAGCCCTATTCAGAGGCGCCCGTCAAAGCGTGAGTGCATGAACCATAAGAGATGGCACACTGATTAGGGGGCAAGCACACAATGATGTTAAGTGGCCCCTTAATTTGCAGCTGACGTGCAACTCGTACAATGCATTTAGTCGCATACCTAGTAGTCCAAGAAGGTGTGAAGGGTCTACTACATTGCCGGGACAGGTGGCCTATGTATGCAAGGGTGAATTCAAAGCTCACCACATGCCCAGAAGAGGACACTTCCTGCTGCAATCGCCGCCTTGAGATGGACTCCACTGTGTCAGCAAGCACCTCCACGTCCACCTCCTGCCACATGCACAGGCGCTCCTCAGACTCGCCGCCATCCTAGACTTGCTACCACAGGCCACATGCGCGCGTGTCTGCTTCAGACCTTTGCAAGCACATGCTAGCTGACAAAGCCAGATGTGGCATCCAGTCAGGTTTGTGAGAGCTAGGCCAGCTGGTTGAGCTTGCCTGCATGACTTGCAGAACCTGCAGCTGAAAGGCCTCCTGCGCGAAGCCCTCCGTGCTTGGATGGTAGTACAGCATGCTGACCTCCGGCCCTGCACAGCCACTCATCAGATTCAAGAGCCTGCCATAGCAGCAACTTAAGGACCGCCACCAAACCTCCCTCCTGGACGTCTGACTACACAAAGCGCCGTTGGCTATGAGCATACACCCGGTTTTCGGTACTGTCTGAGTCGGTGGCCCACACCTGAAATTGGGATGCTGGTCAGCTTCCCAGACTCATGCACCCGGGTGCTATTGGCGACCATGCAATCCACCCCACACTCCCCATGATCCAAGTCCTGATATGCCGAGAAGAGGACAAGCTCCCCTCCATGAAGCTCCACATTGCTGCACAGTCAGTGCCTCATCAGACTGGATTTTCACTGGCATAATGGCGCCATCAGTGGAGCTTTCAGAGGCAAAGAGGACAGTAGTATGAGACAGTACGCATGGAGCCCTGCAATTCCAGGTTCCTCTACAAACGCGCACAGAGCCCACCAAGGTTAACGCCTTTGGTTGATGAGTGCTTAGATGGTCACAGCACGGAGATGCGAGTTTGCTCATGCATGGGGCTTGCCTGAAGAGGAGCATTTGGGACTTTGCCCCAGGAGATCTGATTGAGAGGCCCCATAACAGCCCTCCTCCTTCAACCTCAGCCCACTGCCCTAGTGAGGCCGCATCAAACTCCTCCACCCCCTGATGGCGATTCAGCACAGTGAGAAAGTCGCTCTTCATGCCACTTGATGGATATCATATAGTTGCAAAGACAGCGTTGGTGATCTGCCCTGATGCTGACAGCTTGAATCAATCTATGAACCTTGACCTGCAGCCTGGATCACTGGGAGCATGCACCACTTTTCATTGGAGGACTGCATTTTTACATTTATGCCACTTACTTTCGGCGCAATGTACTTGGTATTGCGCAGATTGAGGCCTAAGTAGTCGGCATGCTCCTCCAAGGTGGACCGGACGTCAGCAAGAGGCACTGTTCTTACAGAAGCCTGTAGAAGCTCCTTCTGGTCTCTGAGGAGGCTCCTGAATGCTCTAAAAGCTCGAGGGACTGCACCAAACACAACCATCAGCTCTGAGGCAGACAGCCAGGCTCTCTCGAAAGACATAAGAGTAAAGCGGGCGCGTCCCACCTGCTGTGGCATGTGATGGGGTCCCTGACACGGCCAGAGAAATTAATAAGAGGCTGCATATGTATCTCATGCCCGCACAGTCTTGAACCCCTTATGCCGTCACCCCCGAAAAACCCCAGGTGGCCGGTGACCAGCTAAGTGCAGCATATATGCAGGCACAAATGAAAGTCCAATCACTAAAGCCGTGACAAATTATGTGAGGCGTGCTAGAGGCATCCTGAGTAAGATGGAAGCTGCACGGTCTATACATTGTCGAGACCTCCTCTCGACGTCGCAGCTACCTTCGTTTATCGGCAGCTTCCCCAGCTTCAGAGATGTCAAACCTGTCACGCCAATTGCCCTTCCCCGCTCTCATTTNAAAGACAGCGTTGGTGATCTGCCCTGATGCTGACAGCTTGAATCAATCTATGAACCTTGACCTGCAGCCTGGATCACTGGGAGCATGCACCACTTTTCATTGGAGGACTGCATTTTTACATTTATGCCACTTACTTTCGGCGCAATGTACTTGGTATTGCGCAGATTGAGGCCTAAGTAGTCGGCATGCTCCTCCAAGGTGGACCGGACGTCAGCAAGAGGCACTGTTCTTACAGAAGCCTGTAGAAGCTCCTTCTGGTCTCTGAGGAGGCTCCTGAATGCTCTAAAAGCTCGAGGGACTGCACCAAACACAACCATCAGCTCTGAGGCAGACAGCCAGGCTCTCTCGAAAGACATAAGAGTAAAGCGGGCGCGTCCCACCTGCTGTGGCATGTGATGGGGTCCCTGACACGGCCAGAGAAATTAATAAGAGGCTGCATATGTATCTCATGCCCGCACAGTCTTGAACCCCTTATGCCGTCACCCCCGAAAAACCCCAGGTGGCCGGTGACCAGCTAAGTGCAGCATATATGCAGGCACAAATGAAAGTCCAATCACTAAAGCCGTGACAAATTATGTGAGGCGTGCTAGAGGCATCCTGAGTAAGATGGAAGCTGCACGGTCTATACATTGTCGAGACCTCCTCTCGACGTCGCAGCTACCTTCGTTTATCGGCAGCTTCCCCAGCTTCAGAGATGTCAAACCTGTCACGCCAATTGCCCTTCCCCGCTCTCATTTATACCTGAGAGGGAATTTGCTGACATAGAGCTCAGAAAGCCTTAAAGGGAGGACGCAGACCTATTTTCGTCACGGCAGGTGTAGGGAGATGCATGAGCCTGCAACGTCGCTTCGATTGCGCACTCAAAGCTCTTAGCATTCGCTATGATCTACCAGCAGCCCTTGCACTGTCCGGAGGCCCAGACAGCCTTGCTCTGGCGATCCTAGCGAGCAACTGGCTGCACAGAGGTATGAGGCCCTCTCCTGGCGTCCTCACATTCCTTGCCTAAGCTCATGCTGACATTGACCACCACAGGAAATTGCAGAGAGATCTGCAACCCAGAAGTCCCGTGAGGCCCCAAAATGGACTGCCATGGTGGTAGACCATGGTCTCAGAGCTGAGGCAAGCGTCGAAGCCGCTATAGCAGTGCAGCAAGCACATCATTTGGGCTTCCAGACAGTCCTACTACAGGTACTGCTCTTGAACGGTGGAGCTCCATGAAAAGATCAGTCTGAGACTCCTCATGCAGCTTCAGCTGTGTCTCACATCATGCATGAATCACTGTAGGCTACCTGGCCAGATGGGCCTCCTGAGAAGGGACACATCATGGAGGCTGCCAGGCAGACGCGCTATGCTCTGCTGGAGACCAAGTGCATGGAGCTGGACATCCCCTTCTTGATGACAGCGCACCACGCAGGTGTGGATCACTCTCGACTATCACTTTCCTGGGTGTGTGAGGTGGCAGCTGCTTCAGGCTGTATCTCCATGCAGTTGAACACTGTGCAATCGTGTCTATGTTGATTGAATTGCAGATCTTGCACACAGAGGTGTTTGGGTGCGCAGATGATCAGGCGGAGTCTGGCCTGATCCGGCTTCTGAGGGCGTCAGGGATAGAGGGTTTGCAGGGAATATTGCCGTCCAGACCCTTCTTGAGCGGAGACTTAGGTGTGTCCCTGGGGTCAGCCTGAAATACAGCCGCTACCATGAAGAGCTGTGAGACTCAACAAGCTCTTGGGATGTGCCTGCTGCCCTGCAGCCGCTTCCCTTGATTGCTCTGGATATCAAGGGATCTCAAACGAGCTGAACTGCAACGCAGGAAGTTCTTCAGGGAGGACAGTGAGGCCTCTATTGGGCATGCACAAGCATGAGCTCGTGGCCCTTTGTCACAGTAGAGGGCTATCCTTTGCAGTGGATCCAACCAACAAGGACACCTTCTTTGCCCGCAACCATCTGCGCAAGCTCATGGGCAGTCAGCAAGCCATCGCGGCATGCACGCTTCAAGAGGTTGCCGGTCACAGCCCGAGCCAGGCTCTAGCTACAGAGCTTGCGTGTGAGGATGCGGCAGCGCCAGGCAATAAGTCTGACATCAGCACTGGCCAGCGAGAAACCTCTGCTGCAGCGAGGGAACTTGAGACAGGACAACAGACCCCTAGCAGCGGTCTCACAGCCGACACACTGAGAGTTATGGCAGCATGCACTGCAGCATCCCAGAAGCTGCAGAGGGATGCAGACCTACTGCTTAAGCAGGCTCGCTTGCCGGGTCCAACCATGCTCCTCGAGATAGAAAGGCTTAGAGAGAGCAGCAAGCATGTGGCGGTCAGAGCACTGTCAGAGGCCATAGTGGTGCGTGGACTCTCCACCTTGGTCTTCGATGTGGAGCAGCATCTTCTTGTGCTATGTATAAGGTTGCACCAGTTCCGCATGCCAGCCATACAGACCATATTGCTGCACATTGCTTGCAGCTCATGCATAAGAGGCTGCTGCACAGGAGATCAGTCATCCAGGCGTGGATGCTCAGGGGTTCGTAATGCCCCGCAACGCAGCTATCACGCGAGCAGCTGAGCAGCTATGGACAGCCCTGCAGCCAGGCAGAGAGCCTCATGCTTTCAGACGGGGTGGCACCATAGAGTACCGTGTGCGGGGTGCAGCAATTCTGACAGTGTGCGCCTCCATTGTCAGATGGCCCACAGCAGGTTCTGGGGATAAGCAGGCAGGGCCCACCAAACAGGCTCTGCTGCTGAGACCTCAATCCAAATGAATGCATTGAGCTGCCATGCATTGTCAGGTGGACCAGACTGTGAAGCGTTCAAAGACATTGCAGAGGAGACATGGCTGTATTGACAAGCCTACTAAGTAAGGAAGAACCTGACAGCTTCTTCCATGTGACACAGAGAAGGCCTCATGCTGTGGTGGAGTGTTGAGGAGCCAAAATGAGGTAATGGCATGGCACCACAAGTGGGGGCGTGACGGCACAAGTCTATGTCGTGAGGAACGTTACGCATGTTCCGGAAGAGGATGGAGCTGTCGGATGCATCCCAATCTTCTGCAGGCTATTGGAAAAACCTGTCGAGCAGCGATTGGTCCGCACGAGCAAAGCAGGCTCCTGCCACGCAGAGCATGCCCCGGTGTATTACGACATGCAAGCTTCCCGAGAGGCATCTCTGGCTGCCCGCTTGTCTGGACACCGGTACCTCACTAAAGCTCTCTAATTGACAGCAGCTGCGACCAGCGATTCCCAGTCAGGTAATCGTGCCTGCACCTCTCTCTTGCATCGCCTTGTATGAGTCACCGTGGACCACTTAAGAGTCGGTGACAGAGTTGCCGTAATGTCGATATGCCAACGGCTTAGCAGTGCAACATGTTGGATGTGCCTGGAGTGCAAGTTCTTGCCCGAGGCAGGACATGGCGAGCGGCATGCCACGAGCCCCTGGCATCATCATGGGCGGCTTCGTTCATCAAATGGATATTCTTTGATTCTTTCCACGTTTTTTGGCAGATATCCCATCATGGCGTCCAAGCCTGTCTCCATTTACGAGCTCGCATCCGACGACAACCGCTACTTCAGGTGAGCTGTTCTGCATACATCTGTGCTAGGTTTGGTCTCGTCACAGGTCCTGAGCAAACAACAGGCCCTGGCATATGCAGTCAGCCCAGCAGCAGGGATCAGGCATGTGTTTGGTACTTACCAGGATATCCTGATTGCAGCCCTTTCTGCTGGGCGATCCGCTTTGCGCTAATCCACAAAGGACTCAAGTACGAGACTGTGCCATGGCACTTTCAGGAGCAGGACAAGATCAAGATGTCCAATCAGGGCCTGGTACGACCAAGTTGCCACATGATGTATAGCTTGAGCACATGAACCTCACAGATGCATTGCATCTTTGCTCCTGTATGTATGCTATCGTCACACCCAAAAGTAGCATCCTGGGTGTCATAGCAATGAAATGACACTGATCCATGTAGCATCAGCAATACTGTGAGACATGTGCAGGTCCCCGTCATCATTGACGAGAACCAGGGTGGGAAATGCGTCAATGACAGCTGGGAGATTGCCAAGTACTTGGAGAAGACATACCCCGACCAGCCATCTCTCTTCAAGGGAACTTCTGGTACGCTATTCACCCTCCCTGATTGTCCTTACGCCAGCAGCCAGGCTTACACATTGTCATCATTGTGCCTCCGGATGGATGAATATCATAGATTATGCGGCCGTGGTCCTGTATGGAGCATGATGATGAGCTGCTGACACAATAGCTGATACCATGCCTCTGTATAGGCCTATCTCTGATGCTTTCACGAGGTTGCCCTTGCGCATGCGAAGATCACTCTCATTCAATGCTGATATGTGTGGGTCAGGAAGTAGCCTTACTTGACCATGAGGAGGGTCATTGCTTAATGTGCCTGCTGATGCAGGTGAGTCCTTGTGTTATCTTGTGACCAAGAGCGTCCCCGTCGTGGCACTGATGGAGTGCATCATGCTGGACCTGTACAAGGCGCAGCTGCCGGAGCACAAGGCCTGGTTCAAGGAGACCCGCGAGGCCCGCTTCGGATCGTCTCTGGAAGAGGCAAGCAGTTAGTCCATGATCCATGCAGCTGTGCTGAGCTCTTGGGACACCATATCAGGCACCGCACAATCGATAGACTCCACTTGGGGCCCGCCACCGCCAATGCCATAGCAGTGATGGTCTAGGGTGTCTATACTAGGCTACCCCTGACAAGTGGACCACTTGTATGACACCGCATGGGAATAGCCCTGCACAGCGTG
>KN714647.1:538402-583402 GCA_000812005.1 Coccomyxa sp. LA000219 | reverse complement strand
GGTGGAGGCTGGCTGAGCTATTCACATGCAGCTTGAGCGTGCTACAAGTGTCCTGGATGGGTGCAGCACGGCCCTGTCAGAATTATTAGAGTTGCTGAAGCATATGGTGAGCTTCATTGTACACTTCATCTGCAACAGCACGCCAAAGGGGCACAGAACGGTCACAGCGCCTTAGATGGCGCGCACATATGGCACCGGCCCGGAGGCATGCTGCGTTTTGAGCAGGTCTGAATGCCACCAGAGTGCAACATATATGTATATGCTACTCACTGATTGTTCCTGCTCATGTATTGCAGTTTTCTGTGGCAAAGCCGGTGTCGTAAGGGCTAGCGCTGGCTCTGCGTATGGGCGCAGCTGTGGCTTGGGAGGAGCGCCAGCAAGGTGGGCAGCATTGCAGCCACCTATACGCATGCGTGAGCAAGCATGGTATATGCAGCTGTCATCTGCAGCACATTGCAGCAGAATCAGCAGCTATACCTGGTCAGGCCGGTGCCGTCTGTTTGTGTGGATCAATTCCGAGTGTTTGACCAGCTGGCGTTAATTGACCCCGGCATAGCAGCTGGGCAGTGTTTCAACTCCTTGCGATGGTATGTACGTATGTGCGTTGGGCTAATGTATGCCTGTCCAGCCATCAACGAGAGTATGGTACATGCAGCAGCCAGAGCCGGTGCAAACTCTGGAGGCGCTGGAGGACTCCAGGGGTGGGCGTGATGGGTAGGTAAGTTTCCTTCACAGTCTGCAATGCTTTTTGTCCGCCAGTATGGACTCGAGGAGGCTATAGCAGAGGTCATCAATGCAGCACACTGGGCTTGGAGACATGAGGAGGCTGTAGCTGCTCAGGCCGGTGCCATTTGCAAAAGGCCAACATATCTGACTGTAGTTCCGGCTAGTGTGACTTGACCCCGGCTCAGCTGCTGCGGAATGTTCTACATCCTCACGATGCTACATACATATGTCCAACAAGTTATTGTTTGCCTGTGTAGCCACTGATCAGAGTCTGGCACGTGCAGCAGCCAGAGCCGGTGCAAAGTGGGGAAGCGCCTGGGGATCCCAGAGGGGGGCGTGACAGGTAGGCAATTGTTCATCATACCCTGAAATGCTTTGCATCCGCCAGTATGTACTCAGGGAGACTGCCTCAGTATTTATGAATGCACCGCGTGGAGTTTGAAGATACAAGGACACTGTACATGGTCAGGCCGGCGCCGCCTGCTGTACGCGCCTAAAGCATGGTTTTGACCGGATGGCAGCGCTGGACGCCAGCATAGCAGCTGAGTAGTGTCTCAGATCCTCACAATGAGATATACGTGTATACATTACATTACTGCTTTGCCTGTGCAGCCACCTGTCAGAGGATAGTACATGCAGCAGCCAGAGCCGGTGCCATTTGGGAAGGCGCTTGAAGATCCCAGGGGTGGGCGTGGCAGGTAGGCGCTTCTTCAGTACGTTCTGAAACGCTTTCCATCCGCCCTTATGGACTCAAGAAGACTACTGCAGAACATATCAATGCATTGCATGGAGTGTGAAGATACAAGGAGACTGCGACTGCTCAGGCCGGCGCCGTCTGCTTCATTTTGATGAATGTAATAGTACGCCAGGCCGGTCATACTCGACCCCGGGTTAGCACCTGAGCAATGTCTCAGATCCTCACAATGGTAGGTGCGAATGTGTATTTGATTATTGTTTGCCTGTACAGCCACCAATCAGAGTCTGGCATGTGCAGCAGCCAGAGCCGGTGCAAAGTGAGGATGCGCTGGAGGACTTCAGGGGATGGCCTGAGGGGTAGGCATACTTTCAATCAGTCTAAAGCGCTTTCCATCCGGCAATCTGGGATTGAGGAGACTATTAGAGAACATGTCAATGCAAGGCACGGGGTTTGAAGACACAGGGACGCTGAACATAGTCAGGCCGGCGCCGCCTGCTCAACCCGCCCAGTTCTGGGTGTTTGACTGTCTAGTGGTACACAACACCGGCATAGCAGCTGAGAAGTGTCTCAGATCCTCATAATGGTATGTGTGTAGGCAAAATTGACCATTGTATGCCTGTTCAGCTATCCGTCAGAAGCCGGCATGTGCAGCAGCCAGAGCCGGTGCAAAGGGTACATGAGCTGGAGGACTCCAAGGTTTGGGGTAAGAGGTAGGCCAACTTTTCAATACACTCTGTAACACTCGGCATCCGTCAGTATGGACTCTAGGGGACAAGCACAGACTGTTTCACTCCTATGCATGGGGTTTGAAGGCACAAGGACGCTGTGTATGGTCAGGCCGGTGCCATTTCTGAACCTTACTAAATATGGTGTATGCCCGGCTGGCAGTACTCGACCCCGGCATAGCAGCTGAGAGGTGTCTCAGATCCTCATACTGGTACGTGTGTACGCGCAAGCGACTTATATTTGCCCGTGCAGCCACCTTTTAGACTCTGATGTCTCAGCAGCCAGAGCCGGTGCAAAGTGGGGAAGCACAGGAGAATTCCAGGGGTGGGCCTAACGGGTAGGCGATTCTTATTGGCACTCTGAACGCATTCCATCCGCCAGTACGGACTCGAGAGGACTACTATAGAGCTGACCAATGCATTTTGTGGAGTTACAGACTACAAGGAGGCTGTAGCTGCTCAGGCCGGCGCCGTCTGCTTGACTCCCATGATCCCGTGTGTGTGCCTGGCTGGAGCTTCTTTGCCCCGGCTTAGCAGCTGGGGGATGTCTCACATCCCTGCAATTGTATTCATTTATGCGCATTGAGCTTCTATTTGCCTGTGCAGCCACAAATCAGAGTACGGTACATGCAGCAACCAGAGCCGGTGTAGAATACCCCCCTGTGGGGAAGCACTGGAGGACTCCAGGGGTGGACCTACCGGGTTGGGTTAGGAAGTTTTCCTGTACACCCTGAAGGGCTCTCTATCTGTCAGTATAGACTTGAGGATGTTAGCAGAGAGCGTACCAATACAACGCATGGGGTTTGAAGATGCAAGGACGCCACACATGCGTCAGGCCGGTGCCATTCCCTGAGCTCAGTGTGTGCTCAGCTGGCACTACATGACGCCGGCCCAGCAGCTGAGAGATGTTTCAGACCCTCAAAACTGGATGTGCACATCTTGCAGGCCATGATTGAGCTTTGTAAAGGCTTCCGTTCATCTGCTGCAGGGGAGTGTGGTGAGGCCGGTGCCATGAGCGCCACTGCTAGCTTTGTGTCTGGCCGCAGAGCTGGCGTGGCAGGAGCGCAGCAAGGTGTGCAGCATAAGAGCATCCCATATGCGCTCGTAAGCAAGCACACTGTATGAAGCTGACATCTGTCGTACTTTCCAGCAGATGCAGGCCCTAAATATTATCAGGCCGGCGCTGTTTGCTTTACTCAGAAATTCTGGGTGTAGGCCCGGCTTCCCTACTTGACCCCGGCATAAGAGCTGAGGAATGTTTCAGCTCCTCAGAATGGTGTGGATGCTCGTATAATAGTAGGCTGTTTGCCATTGGAGCCAGTAATTAGAGTCTCTTATGTGCAGCAGCCTGAGCCGGTGCGAAGTTGGGAAGCGCTGAAGGGACTCGAGGGGTAGGCCTCTTAGGTAGGCAACTCATGTCTATGCTCTGATTGCTTTGCATCTGCCAGTAAGGGTTCGTGGACACTACCATAGACTTTGTCAATGCATGCACCGGGTCTGAAGATGCAAGGAAGATGGGATTGCTGAAGCCGGCGCCATCTGCTTGATTCCTTCACTCTGTGTGTATGCCGGGCTGGACCCCAGCTTAGGAGCTGAGGGTCGATTCAGACCCTCAAGACTGGATGTGCACATTTTGCAGGCAGTGAGTGAGTATTGCAGCAGCTGCTCAGGACAAGCTGGGATATGCACAGCAGAGACGGCATAAGATTGTGCGAGCACAGGATGGCTTCTGGGATGCACTTCTGAGGTAGGCTTTGCCAAAACACCCTGTCGAGCTTTTTAACCCGTCAACATGCAGCATCTCAACACGCCATAGCATCTTCTGTCGTACAGCGTGCCATTTTAACAGCGATGAGACTGTTGATGGGCAGGCCGGTGACAAGTGTCCAAGCGCCTTGGTTTTGAGCATATGCAGGCTGGGCGGCGCTTGACACCGGCTTGGCCACTGAGGACTGTTTAGCTGCTCTGCAAACTTTTGATGGATTGTAAAGCGGTCCCTTAGCTGTCATGATAGCAGTCACACTGTCCCTGATACATGTAGCTTGCAGGGACGGAGTCAGTCAGGAGAGCGCTGGAAGGCTTCGGGGGTGGGGCCCAGCGGGTAGATGCTGCCGTCATCTGGTCTGCCTAGGCGTACGATAGGTCAGCGAGCTCAGAGACATATGGTGACTCATTAATCAATTCACTGCATACGTTTGGAGGCCCAAGGAGACCGTACGTGGTCAGGCCGGTGCCAGGTGCTGAGCCATCCCACCAGATTCTGGATACAGGCTGGGCTGGTGCAACCCAACCCTGGCCTGGCCACTCAGGAGGTTCTAGGTGCTTCAGATGCCCATATGACAGTATTAGAGAGCTTCTCCTTTCTTGCAATGGCAGCCAGCTCATCCCTTGTGCATATTCCATGCAGAGCAGGCGCGAGGCTCCAAGGGTAGATCCAGCAGGTAGACATCATTTCTCCACTCCAAGTGCGTTTTGGACAACAGTATGTGGTACAGCAAGGTATGAAGAGTACATCAATCCATTGCACTTGTTTGAAGGGACTATACATGAAGAGGCTTATGCCCAGTGCAGGATCACTTCAGTGCTGAGCACACGCCAGGCTGGCAACACTTGGACCCCGGCTCAGCTGCTGAGGATACAATCACTGCTGCTGAAGCATATGTGCATACTCAACAAAGATTCAGCACTCTTGTAGTTACAATGAAACAGATTCTACTTTAGGCACTGTGCAGAGCCGGCGCAGGGGTGGAATCACTAGAAGGCTTCGGGGGTGGGCCTAGCGGGTAGGCGCTCCTCCTTCACATCTGCAGTGCTGCTTATTCAACAGCATGCAACTAAATGACACGCCAGAGTGTCTGGTGTTGCCATATGTATGTCGTTGAAACCCAAGGGGACTGCACATTATCAGGCCAGTGTCTAGTGCGAAAGCATCCCATCTCTGTGCATATGCCTATCTGGAGCTATCTGACCCCGGAGTGTTGGATGACAAATCTTTATCTGCTTCAGGAAGCTGTACGCAGTGGGGACACAAAGTCTTGTCTGTAAGTGTAGCAGCGGAATGGTCTATATTGAATGCATCAAGGAGAGCCGGTGTCAGGTGTGGGAGCGCTGAAAGAGCTCGAAGGGTGGACCAACAGGCAGGCACAGCCACCGTCTTGCATCAGGTCAGAAGCAAGGGCACCATGCTATGGTGGTGTACTCTTGCATCTTGCAAAACTATAGCCAGAACCAAGTGACTGTGGTCAGACTGGCGTTCAGTACTGTTACACCCCAAGAGTGTGAGGCACCTGGGCAGCTACAGCGTAAAGCACCGGCTTGATCTCTCAGCGCTTGAAAAGTACAGTAGCTCAATCAGAAAGCAGCAGGAGATACACACAGTATAATAAGCCATGGCTTGTACTGCTGGGTGTGTTCATGCATATTCATGCATGTGCATATTGATGGCTGTTGTATCAGGCATGCTGCTGTGGAGCTCTTGCCCTTCATGGCGCGCTGCCAATAGCGGTACATGAGGCTAGTGCAGATGTGGAAAGCCCCTTAAAAGCCATTCACTGGGTCCAAAATCTCATTCCTCTTGCAGTTTTCCCTGCGCATACTTGCCCCAGATGCCCAGACTGCCCAGGGCGGGCGTCACACGCCTTACCACGCCCTTCTCATTGGCGTGTGCATGTGCGTAATAGGTATACCTATGTAGGCTGATCAGGACTGTACTGAAGGTCAATAGTGCCTGGAACTGCCGAGGGCTCCTATACCATGTGATGTAGGTCCATGGATGCCATAGATGAGACAGTGGTGCCAGGCTTTGAGAAGTTTACTACCGTACAAAATGTGTTGGATCAGAACAAGTAAACCCCCTCCCACCTGGCTTCGGCAGCAGCAAATGCAGTCACCAGAAGAGCGACTGACGGTGTCTCCTGGATGCAGGATCTTGATAAACGAGATCAACGCCAATCATGAGGCCAGAACCCCTGAAGGTCTTGCCCGCAATGTCGTGCTCATTAAAGAGCTGAACAGCAACGTGTCGAAGGTGGGGCGTCTTTTCCTACCTGTGCTGGCTTTTGCGGTGAGTCAGGACTTAAGGAACTGAGCTGTGAGTACACTGCAGGTGGTGGAGCTTTACAAGGACATCACTGCTGCTTTCGAAGATCTTGCAAGCGAGCCTGATGCACCCAAGCCTCAGACACCCTTGAATCCAGAGTGATGAGACAAGAGGACATCTGCTGGTGCAGAAACACTGGGGCTGCGTCCAAAGTCTTGAACTGGGCACTGTGTCGTTCGTTGCCAGGTTGTCACAGGACATGTTGATGCAGAAAGTATTGCGCAGACACAAGCGCTGCACTGGGCATGGTGGGCATGATTGGCAGCGTCTCAAGACTGTGCAATGTGTAGCCCCTGCTGCAGTACGGGATGGACCTATTCAGCCCAGAACAACAACTTGCTTGTGCACCCTTAAGGAGCAGTGCGTCCTGATGTACAAAAGTTTTTCTCTGGAGATGACACATGTGGGTGCTTGAGCACACCAGCCTCAGAAGCTTCTTATTTACATAACATTCCCAATGTCAAACCAGGGACTTGTGCCACGGCTCTCCTCCCGAGTAGTCAGTCATATCAGTAAGTGCCTGTATGTCACATGTCATCCATGCTAGCAGAGACCATGTCTTGGCGCTCTCAATGCTACAGCCCACTCTGCCAAGCTTGCATGTCAACTCCCGTTCGTGCCTTGCCTGCGCTCCCTGAACAGGCGTGCGTGCAAACTCAATTCCTTAGCCCTCCGCTTTTCCATTTTGTGGCCGCTCAGCTTTGCTCTTGTCTGAAGCTGCCTTGGGAGCAGCATCAGCTGAGGCTTCTCCTGTGTGTGATCCCCAGGCCTGCACCCAAATCACCACCTCAAACCAGAGGCAACTGAAAGTGTCAACTCCCCACATAGGTGATGGATGCTGCGCATAGAGACATCACAGCACCATCTCCGTCTGCCAGGACTTGTCAAGGCAGCGCTGCCCACCCGCCACCCTCCGCTTGTAGCGCCTGGTTTGGCAGGGCTGCCAGCCGGGCCCCTGCCGCCTCCTCCAGACGCTCTGCGGCTTCCCTTGGCCTCCGCTGCTTGCATGAGGGCAGCCACCTTCTCCTGTGTCGCCTGCAGTGGGAGGCCGCAAATCAAGGACAGACAAGCTATCACTCTCACCACAACGCCGTGCTGCAGCTTGCTCATTACACAGCAGGTGCACGGAGGACGGTCATCGATATGGTTTTACCCCACTGTGATGTGCATCCATGACCAGAACCATGCTCCTAGCCCCATCATGCACAAACACATGGGCAGGGGGAGGGCGGACCTTGGTGAGGCGCTCCTTGAGGTCAGCAACCTCATCGCGCATGTTGCCGACCTCCTCGAAGGCCTGCGTGGCCGTGTCTTCTGCCGCTGCTATCCTGACCTGCGCAGAGTTGCGCTCCTCTGTTGCCTGCAGACATGCCATGCCCGGTCAGCGCGTATCTGACTCCTGGTTAAGGCAACCGTCCCTCACTTGAGCTGCAACAGGGATGATTGATACGTCACGGAATTTGCTGGCAACTGCCAACCGAAACCATCAGCCTGGGTCAGCGTGCAAAAGCACGGCAGGGGAGGAGCAGACCTTGCTGAGCTCGGCCTTCAGCTTCTCATGCTCCTTCTTCAACTTCTCGAGCTCGCTGCGCACCACTGTCACCTGCAGCAGCGGCATGTCTCAGCTTTGCATAGTCCACCTATGAATGCGACGCCAGGTGAAGTCACTGTCAGTCTCCCTGCCATGCCTGTCCATCACGGAGCTGCCTGTCGTGTCCTTGCAAGGTTGTAGTGAGTATCAGAGAGGGGCCGCCAAGCCGGTGGGTGACGCACTTCGCTGGAGTGCTCCAGCTGCGCCTCCTCTGCGGTGCGCCGGGCTTCGGTGCGCGCGGCGGCCAGCTCCGCTTCCAGGCGCTTCCTGCTGGTCTCCATGTCTGTCTGCGCAGCCGCTAGGCCGCCCTCTGCCTCCTCCGCCCTGTCCTCCAGCTCAGCGCGCTCCCTCCGCAGCCGCGTCACTTCCGCCTGCAAGGAGTGGGCATTAGACCTCTACATGGGGACTTTGCAGTGATATAGCACAGACAGGGGGCTCAGTGTGCGCCCTGCAGAGGATGCGAGTGTTTGCAGTACGAAGCATGCTTTTCCTGTGAGCATAGGCTTCTGCTCCGAGGAGGTACAGCTCTCACGCAGGATTGTTCAGAGAAGTATGCGGACTTGAATGCTGACCTCAAGGCGAGAATTGTCTGTGTTCAGCCGCTCTATGAGCTCCTCAGAAGCAGCTTCAGCCGATGCAGCTTCTTTGCTTATGCTTTGCCGGTCCTCCTCCGCGCGCTTCAGTGTCTCTTGCAACTGTTCCAGCTGCCTCTGAGTAGTGCTCAGCTCATCCTGCAAATAGCAAGCTACCCTTTACAAAGCACTCAAGAGCATGCAAGGAAGGTGCTGCTGACTCACAATGCCCTGAGCTCATATTATACGCTGCATGGACAGTATGATGTGAAAGAATGTGCTTGTCTCACCTGCAAGGTGTCCCTGCGCCGCTCCAGCTCAGCTATGGACTGCCTGGCGGTAGCCAGATCTCTGCGTAGCCCTGGTATCTCCTCAGAAGCCTTTGCCTTTGCCTGCAAAAGATATGGTATTGACATCACATCACAAAATGGCTTTCAGTGCGTATCTGCTATTGTTCACCATCTCATTTGAACTGGGGCTTTCACTATCCCTCCTCATGACACAGTTACATGTGAGGCCTCTTGGGATCGGGAGCTGTATCAAGGTGGCCTTGCGAGACAGATGTTCCCCACCTCATGAGGCATGAGGCCGGGCACTGCAAGCACACCTGGAGGCTGTCGTTGTGCTGCCTGACTTGATGCAGCTGGCGCTCGGCCTCAGCGCGCGCATCGGTCTCCGCCCCCAGCGCAGTGCGCGCATCTTGCAACTCATTCTCAGTCTTCAGCAGCTGCCCTTTCAGCTCCTCCGCCTCCCACACGGCCTGCAGTGCTGTGCAGATTATGATTGTGGTCTGCAGGCTTTGCAAATGCCGTGACATGGACCAGAGAAGTGTGCAGATGTACTGACACAGCTGGAGCTGCGGCGTAGAATCGTGTTGACAAGCAACAGTGTGCATCACAATTGTCAGGTCTGATAGCTGGGATCTGCGCGCCAGTCCAGCGCACCTTGTCGCGATCAGAGAGGGCCTGAGCGCTGTGGTTCTGGTAGAAGGCCAGCTCGCTCTCCAGGCGCTCGCAGCGCTCGCGCTCAAGACGCCACTGCTTGTCGACAGTCCGCTTGGAGTCTCTGTGGTTTATGAGGTCCTCGTGCAGGCTGTTGCGCTCCGCCGTGACAGCGTCAAGCTGCACCACAGAGAGACTCATGCCTGCGCAATGCCCTGCCACAGTGCTGAATGACACTGCTATTATCCAGCTATGCTGCCTCCTGCATTGTGAAGACCCCTCATCACTTAAGAAGGCTGCCAGAGAGAGACCTGGGCCATGTCATGGTCCTCATGGGGATGTACCTGACACTGCAGCTTATTGGCCTCTTTCTGTATGTGAGAGATACGGTCTCCAAGAACACTGGAGGCGCTGAATATATCGCCTGAGGACTGCATGCACAACGCTTCCACGTCTGCTGCAAGGTCATTGCGCTCAGCTGTGACAAAGCTAAGCTGCTGCTCGAGCTTCTTGATCCTGGCCTCTGAACTTTTGGCTGCTGTTGATGCTGCAGTATTGGAAGCCTGAGGCATGCTGTCGAGCCCTCAAAGCGCTCTGCTGAGACGCGCCTATCAAGCGTTGACGTCAGCAGCCCTAGCTCTGAGCTCTATAACAATACTGGGTGAGGGCAGCCACCTAGAGATACTCTCAATTGTCCTCTTGATATGGCACCAGAGCAAGCGATGCGTTCGGCGACACTCTGGAGGGGCTGTTGTTATAGGCTGTGCAAAGCGCCCTGTAAAACAGAGGGTCTGTCAGGTTCACTGTTCTGACAGGGCAGTGCCCTTGCTGCCTTGTTATAGGGAATGGATGAGACGTCCGATATATAGTTGTGCCTTTGACCTTCATGTACGGTGGAAGCCCAGCCCAGCTGGGCAGACTGGCCTGCCTATTTGGGCTTCTGGGCTCAATGGGCATTTCTTCCAGGGCAAGTGCTTCGGCGCATCCTCGGTGGAACGAATGCTACGATCTAAGCATCCGAACGCGCTCAGCAGAGAGTCCCGAGAGTGGGCAGGGTTCTACTGGATTTGACATTCCAGGAAACAACTCCATCAGGGCATAGCCCTAGGGGCCCATATGCATAGAATATTCAGCTGGTTGTTGGCTCCCTGTATTCTCGTGCAAGTCTTGCAAAGCCGCTTGATGCCACAGTTGCAACCATAACCTGTCACCAACCTAGGTCATATTGGTGTTGCCATGTAGACTATGTCATTGCCAGTATTAGCGCCACCCAGAAGAGATCTTCAGCTCGCCCAATGTCGCGTATATATGACTCCCAAGCAAAGCTGAACTGGCTTATAACCATCCTGAGCTAGGACGTTCCAGAGTCTCATTCTGTACTAGTGATCTACATCTCCTGACGAAACTTTCAGAGTCTGGTGCTGTGCAATCCAGGCCAGGCGCCAAAGTGCGCTGGCTCAGCGCAGCTTTATCTCAACGGCATCACCGTGGCTGCACCCTCGCAGGACTCTCTGTTCTAGCAATGTTCAGATCACATTCTCTCAGTGACAAGGGGCACACAGGGGACATAGCAATGTCAGCAAGCATTAAAGCACTAGCATGGCCCTGAATTCGTCTCCCAGATTGCAGAAAGCTGGCATCCTGGACCCTGTCAAGCTCAAAGGAAGCTCAGGGTATACCAGTGAGATGTGAGCCGCAGGCACACGAAGCGCATTTCATCAGCGGGTCACATGCATCCGCAATGAGCGGTGCACAGTGCTTTCCACAGCGAAGGCGCATGGTAGTGTCCAGCAGGGTTTAGCATGCTCTGGGCATGTCACATGATCAGCCTGCCAGGGAAAATCAAGGCACTTGCCGGCATCATGCACGCAGGCTGCCTATCACAGGAGACATCCAGCCGGAGAAGAACTTGGCAATCTCTGGCCGGTCTGCCTTCCTGGGGGTGGAGTCCCGCGAGGGTGAGAGCCTGGCATCCGCAGCCACGCTCGACACGCTCGGCGAAGCATTGGAGGTACTTCTCGAGACGCAGGCCCTTGATCTGATGGGTGCCTGTCCATTGGTGCTTGGCAGCTGCGCGGGCGTGTCCACCCAGGTAGGCGTTGACACTGGAAGAGGTGGAGGAGGCCCTTGCACAGCCTGCAAGCCATCCACACTGCGTCACTTCCAGAACATCACACAAGCTCTATCCAGGTCTTCTTCTGTGCACCAAGACATCATAGGCTTCTGTTATGCCTGTCAAGACTGCTTGGACATGAGCGTCTTGTTACTCCTGCCGATAGCATGCCGCTGTGGAGAGGAGGATGTAGGTATGGGCTGAGGGGCCTGCCTGTGCCGCAGCTTTCAGGGCGCGGGCGTCCAGGACCTCGGAAGCAGGCGTCTCCCTCCAGTCGTGCGTCCCGCGCGGCCGCGTGTGCACCTCCACCCCAAGCCCTGCCTTGTTCATCTCCATCACCACTTCTCCAACTTGTTCCTGCAGGCAATGAACCACATTTCACATGCTGTCTGCAGGCTGCTCCCTTTGACAACATTGTGTCGATACTACAAGCAGAAGAGAGGGCTCAACCAGATGCAGGCTGCTGCGCCCTTACAACAACGAACCTTGATAGGTACCTGCAGGTCTGACTCCCCTTACTGGCTGGGATGATTATAGGTCCACGAGGGGCTTTGCCCTACAGGCACACTTGTTGGCAGGGCAGCGCACCTTGGAGCCAGCAGCGTCCAGAGCCCAGTCCAGGCTGGAGCTGCTGTCGTGGGTGCCCATGGAGTGGAGGGAGCCGCTGGAGAGGGGCCCTATCAGCAGCACCTTCTCCTCCTCCTCCGTCACAATCTTCTCAGCCACCACATACTCCCCTGCGCGCTCGCAGCCCCCTCTCAGGCTGTCTGCTCATCTCAGGCACCTCCTAGGACGAAAGGGCATGCCAGCCGGCTCTCATGGCGCCTATCTTGTAGACAATGGCACAGGCATCATTCATGTGCGGAGTGTGGCAGCTCACCTTGGCTGATTGGAAGGATGGATTTGGTCAGTGCAAAGACTGTTGGCAGCACCATGAACAGCCAGACGTCCACGAGAAGCGCGACATAGTCGGCACACCTACAGCATTTCAAAAACCTTCAGCCCTCACACAAACCTCTACACGAGACTGACCTCACGGCTGTCAAAGCACCAACTTTCTGTGCAGAATAGAGACGCCTAGCCTCACAACATCTGCCTGCATGAAAGCGCTCACCTCCAGAGCGGCATGTTTTTGGTGTTGTACAAGCGTGGCCTCACATACCTCCTCACAACCTGCAGCACGAGGCTCAAACAGTCTGCATCCTGTGCCAGCTTGTACGACAAGTCTGGTATCCAAGAGACTGGTAGATAGCAGGTTCTTCAAGGTTGGACTATTGGAGGCAGAGGGAATACCTCATTGCACGCAGCCAGGCTCACAAAAATGGGAATTCCCGCAAAGCCAAACGCCTTGATGAAATTGAGACCCATAAGTGACAGAGCTGCATAACAGGAAGGTATCTGTCAGAAAAGGTCAAGGGCTGATCAACATTGGCTGACACCAGCACACCTCACAAGGCAGACTGAAGCAATGTTCTGCGAACAGGTGAAGAGGGCAGTGTCAAGGAGGCATACCACTGTGCTCCACATACTTGCTGACAAACACACCCCAGCCAGCTGCCAGACCCATGTAGAAGGGAGCACATGCAGGCAGCATCTGTGCTTCCAACACCTGCATCAGGCAATGAGATGTGTCACAGCAACAAAAAAATTTTGGAGCTCCAGGATCATGCACTCTGCAGGAACAGCCCAAGATGTGAGACGATTTAAGCTCAATTGGCGGGCACTTAAGTGTGGAACACGCATTCTGGAAGCATTCTGAAGGCATTTGCCCGGAGAATGTCCTGGGGTGTGGCTCGCACAATTACCCACCCTGCAAGCTGCTGTGCACGAGGCAATATCTCAGTCAATATACCACACTGAAGAGGTATTGCTGAGGGACCACCTTGAAACACAGGGCTACGGTCCTCCAGGAGAAGTGTGGCATGCTGCGGGCGTGCTTCAAGCAGTAGGCAAAATCAGCGCATCCCCTGGCATGCCGCTCAGCTTGCACCATGCGCGCCCGGATCGTCTCCCAGTACCCTCCGGCTTGCAGGTTCAGCATGTTGACAGGTGCTGGGATGGCTGCCAGCCGGACCTGCATGAGCAGCGCCATGACTTGCGTAGTGGAATTGGATAAGGTTCCATAAAGCCCCACCTGTTGCCTGACATCTCAAGTAGCAAGGTAGAGTGACATACCCACCACCAATGGCACAAGCTCAGCATCTTCCTGATTGCTCTGCATGCTATGAGCGACAAGGGGGGTGTAGAGACTTCACAGTCCTGAAGTGGCAGGTGATGTCCTGCTTAAGGCTGTATACCCATTGCCCTTGGTTCTGATGTTGTGGGTCTTAGAAGCTGCACAGGACGGACCTGGCCATGTGTCTTGAAATACGCCTTGACAAACATGTGGAAGTCCTCGCCGATCGCGTCCTCTGTGGTGTCCCAGAAGTCGACGCGCTCCAGCAGTGCCAAGGACATGGTGTAGTTCGAGATGGGGAACCCCAGCTGCATTGGACTACCCAGGTTCTGCATTGCCATAGCTGCACAGGCACAAGCAGGAGGTCAGCCACGCGGGAAGCATGCCAGTGCATGAAGGTGCCTTTGCAGGGCGCACTGCTGTTGTAAATGATCAGAGACATTGCCTCATCATCATCATGTGGTATGAAAAGACTGCTGGTGGCAGGAGGGACCCCCATACCTGACCACATGAAGTCATGCACCCTGGTGAAGACTGGGACATCATACGCATTCCTCTCAAACAGGATTGGTGCTGCATACACCTGCAGGGAAACATATCATCAGCATGCCTCTATGGGATCAACATGTCATCATAAGAATGTGAAGTGGAAAAGAAGTTGATTATTCTTTCAAATCATCAACATCTGACAAAGTGGGCCCCGGCAAGTGCTACAGACACGGACCAGCAAGTGGGGATCTTCCGCTGCAGCTGCAGCACGGTCCACCTCTTGTACGTACAACGCTGGCACTTGCGCATCGGCGTCCATGTTTGTCAGCATGATCCTTTCTGTATCAAGTCCTGCAGCCACATCCTGTCATGTCAGGAGCAAGCTGGGTGCATTGGGTTGAGTTCGTGTCGATCAGACAGCAGCATCCCAGGTGAACGACCTGGGTTCTTACAGATGCAGATGTGACAGCATTACTGTCAGGCTACTTACCCAGGCGCTTGAACTCCTTTGCTGCCTCCCGTGCAGCCCAGTCCACATTGGAGGCCTTCCCGCGCATCTCTCCCAGCTTCTGCCTGTGGCTCGTCCACAGGATGTGCTTGAACCTGCACAAGTGAGAATTTGACAGATCCAATGACAGCACATATGGAGGAGACTCCAATGTCACCGCAAAGGAAGCAGCTGGAGTGGCGACACTGCTGTGGCATGCTTACCTGCCCTTGAACTCCTCACTTAGCTTCTGTGCCTTTGCCTCATGCCCATCCTCGGCCACCTCCATCGCCAGAACTATCAAATACCTTTCCACTGCTGTCTTGTGGTCCGCAAGCTGCTGCAGTGTGCTCTTGAGCACAGACATGGGCTCCTACATGCCAAATGTGCGCACGCTGAGCAAAGGGCAACGCTCTGTCAACTTACGACAACAGGAGCCAAGATCACACAGCAGGACTGCAGCCCTACCTTGTAGTTAGGAATAACGAAGGCGTGCAGGAAGGGCACGCTGATGTCCAGAGCAATCTGCTTCCCTGCGTCGCCGTTTGCAGCATTGGCGGCCTCCAGGCTGCCAGCCTGCAGCACCTTCTTCCTGGAGAAGCCCCTCCAGCAGCGCTGCCTCTGCTCGCACTCGTCCACCACCGCCTTGGTGACGGGCACGCTGCGCGCTATTGTCTGCTGTATCCTGCTGATCATGTCCAGCATCCTCCGCAGCTGCACATGCATGAGCGCATCATGATGTGGTCAGCCACTGAGAGCCCACAGATCTCAGATGGCACACGAGAGGTGCAATTGCCTGCTATGTGTACAAGCCAACGATAAAACCAGCTCAGCGAGGCACTAGGAGGGCCTGTCTTCACCTGACTGAGAGAGACCAGGACGAAGACGACCATGAAGGCTGCCACAAAGAGGAACCATGCTGCCGGGAAGAAGAAAGGCCCTAGGAATGTCCCCAGTATACTGCCCCATGTGAAGGCCGGTATCAGGAGCTTGTAGAAGTACAGGCCCCTGAAGTCTGCAGGATTCATCTCCGTTATCAGGGGCGCTGCCCCTGATGCGCAAGGCTTCTCAGAAGGCTGCCCTACAGCTGCACCAGGAGGTGAGGCAGGCTCAGCATACTGCAAAGGTCCTAGACGCGCACAGTTCGCTTTATTACTTTATTTCGTCCCATGCTGTATCCAGAGGACACTCTACCTTGCCTAAACAAATATCTGTGCCCTGCCGATTACCTTTGCATTTAAGCAATACAGGCGAGACTGGCGCTATCTACATCGCAGCACATGCAACTCAAAGAAAGTCTTGCCTGTACTCAATCCATCTGGGCGCCGGCTGCTTCCAGGACGAGAGGGCAGCTGTCAGCCTCAGAAAAAGCACCTTCTCCTGGCGCTTATGCTTTCATAGCCGTTAAAATAAAGCCCACATTACGTTTGTGCTTTCGGCACCTGGCTGTATATATTCTGACGTCTGTTCTGCCTGGCTGGAGTATGTACTGGCTTCTCAACAGTGCGTCACGGACCAAGACGTGACCAAACAGCTGCAGACAGCGACTGCAAGGCCGTCAAAAGATGTGGCAGGCACAATTGCGTATGACAATGGACCCGAATCGAGCTGTGCCTGGCTGTAAACTAATGCTCGATGTCTGGGAAGCTGGGAGCTGGTGGGTACAGTCAAGCAGAATTGCACAGCGAGCGGGGGGACCCTGGTTGCACGTGTTTCAAGGTGACTCATCGACGCTGTATGCGAGAGTCGGAGGAAAATCCTCCTCTCCACGAACAAGGCAGAGCCATGATGTCCTTCAACATCCGCCAAGCTTCCTGCATGTATCATGACTGCTCGTCGTGAACTGAGGAGCGGGGCAGCATGGCTTCTGAGCACCAGCCTAGTGTTGGGACTGGGGTTTTGATCTCTGAAGTCCATGGCTCCTGACGCCAGCGCGAGCTCTGAGGGCTTTTACAATCGTATGACGCCTCTATTCGCTACTTTTTTTCTACTTTTGGTCCTTGATGTTGATGGTCAGAGTCCAGGTATGCTCACCTTCAAGCTGTCGCAGCTGCCCTGCTAAAGATGTAGAACTATGTACTTTGATATCTTGGGTGCTTTGAAATCTGCTTGTCTGGTCATGGGATGCCAAACAGCACATCTGACCACCCTCGACTGTCCTACTTGCTGTTGTATACTGAATAGATTTGCTCATCACAACAGCATTATCTTCAGGAGTTCCCTGCAATGGAAAGGGGCACAAACCTCCTGATGGGGACAAGTGCATCTGTGACAATGCGCTACCCCAGCAAGGAGCGTATGGCTATGGAGGGGCAGAGTGCGACATGCCCATCTTTGGCGCTGTTGCTGATGGGGGCGACATGACAGCCGGCTGCAGGGACCACAAGTGCAACTTCCTTCAGCCGGAGGACTGGATGTGCTACTCTGTGCCATTCGCCAGCAAGTGAGCAGGGCTCCCGCTCCTGACCTGGCATGAGCATCTGACAGGAACATCTGTATATGAAAATATATATAAAACCCCAGCACACATGCTCGCTGCATGGTAAGCTCATATGGAGATACATCAACCCTGAGGTGATGCTGCATGCTGCGCAGCAAGCATGTCACATCGTGGAAGTATCTGACCGTCCAGCTGAGCCGCCTGTCAGCGGATGATGCGGGAGATCCTGATTTGTATGGGATGTTCTATGGCGGCTCCTCGGTGCGCTTCCCTGGCTGGCACACTCTGAGCAGCTGCTCACGGCTCACCCTTTTGCAACATTCTTATCAGTTGGAGGACCGGGTAGGCAGTACATGCTGCTGAGAGGTCTGCGGCATACAGACAAAACCCATGTTCACTGCAGGCAAAGCCTCTTGAGAAGGCAACCTTTGGATACGACTTCAGGGAGACATCCAGCAGCAGTCATGAACAGGTTGTTAAAAAGGTCAAGAAGTCGGATGTGTCAGCCACCTTTGACCATCAGGGTGAGCAAGCAATCCTGCTCGGCACCTGTTTGCTTAGATCTGTATGCACACCTCACCTTATGTGTTGACAGTACTTATGGATCGTGTGTGATTCCTGGCAACTTGTACAGGGGTCTACCTGTGCATCAAGGCATATGGCGAAGTGAATCTGACCTACTCTTTGAGAGCAACCCTATCCGACTGCCCTGCCGACTTCCTTCCATCTGGAGAGCAGCTCCTCTGCAGCTCACCACTGAGTGGGGACTCGTCTGAGCAGCGCTACACACAGTGTGCCCCAGATGGCACCTGCGTCTGCAAGCCGCCATATGACAAGCCGGTCGACAATGTGTACCCATGTGAGGGTCTCTCCCTTGTTGCATACCATGCACCTGTAGAGTGGCAAAGCCTTCTCACATCCATCCCAGCAGCCTCACTATGGGAGCGGCCTTGGGGGATTGTGGTGCACACAGGTGCTGCAAGAAGCTATATGAGCTGATCAGGCACGCGCATAAGCCTGCACCTCCTGTATGCGCAGTGCTGGGCTTTGAGGACTGCTCTGCCAGGACGGAGGCTGTGAGCAGCAGCGAGCTCTCGCTGACTCGCCCCTGGATGAAGGAGCATGAGCAGCTGGCGCCCAAGGCCTGGTCCTTCTACAGCTTTGATGTCACCCCTGAAGATTACCAAGTGGTGGTCAACGTGGCTGCTGAGCTGGATGCCTCATGTGAGTCTGCTTGCCAATGCATTGATTGGTGCCTTTGGAGCGACGGGTCACTTGTGTGTACCAGGTAGGTGCGAAAGTGCTCAGTGGTCGGAAGTGACTTCAGGCTTACTAAGCCTGGTACCAGGCGCCCACCATCCAGGATGTGTCTGAGTTGCCTCCTACGTGCTCACTGCCCCTGCTGCTGAAGTGGTGCTGTCGGTAACCTGCAAGACATGTGCAGGTTTGGAGGCAGGCTACTTTGGTTTGTTTGCAAAGTTTGGGCAGCCACCGGGCTGGCGGTATGGGGAGTGGGATTTCAGGCCAGAATGGGACTACTTCAGTGAACGCAATGAGGATATTGAGGTCAAGTTTGACGCATCTCAGCCAGCATGGCAGCAAGGTATCTGCCACGCCTTCCAACGAATTGCGTCCAGGAATGCACGGGATGGCTTGCCACAAACCTTTCAGTCAGGCGGCTCATGGCAGAGACATGTGGCACTTGATATGCTCTGACTAGGCTTTGTGTATGAGCAGGTCAGTGGTTTGTTGGAGTGAATGGTGACGACTCCAGCACATGCAAGTACACTATTTCCATATCAAAATACAACTGCCCCATGAATTGCAACAACCGGGGCACGTGCCTCATCTCCACCAATGGCACACGAACATGTGACTGCAACAAGGCGAGCCTCCGCTCTGTGGTTGGAGGTGCTTGAGGCGCTCATCGGCCATACTTGTTAAGTGGTGTGACTGGTAGTGTCTTTCAATGTGTCAAATTCCTGTACACTGGCCTCCCCAGGAGCATTAAGATGCAAGTTGCTGCCTCACTGACCTTACACTTGTTCTGATGTAATGCCGGTCGTGCAGGGATTCTTCGGTGAGGACTGCTCCAGCGAGGCGACGCATCTGGAGTATGACGTGCTGGTCTCGAAGGCCGAGGCCAACTTTGAGTATGACTTCTTCCAGCTGCCAGACATTAGCCCGGCCATGTTCACGCACAGCGTGGAGGTCCGCATCCAGGCCTCCTACTGGAGCAGCGGCTATGGGGAGTGGGCCGCCGCCCGTCCAGAGCTGCTGCTGCTCAAGGTGTGGCCCATCTCTGGTTGCCTCAGACCCAGTCATATTGAGTCTGATGCAGGTAGTGCATGCCAGAGTAAGACGAGGCAAGGGCTGCCAGAAATGCCCCCTGCACCCCAGTCTGTGGTGGATAGTCTTCCCCTTGATTCGGCCAGATGCAGATAGCATTTGCGCTGAACATAGGCGCCCCTGAGGCCGCTTGCATCAGTGCACTCCTGTGATTCCCTGTGCAATCTCAAGGCCTCAGGATATTGCACATGCAGGGCGACCTGCGGAGCCAGCCGGAGACAGGGAACTACACATTCAAGCAAGTAATGCAAGCCCAGAACACCACCTACGAGATTGACCTGTGCCCTTCACAGCTCAAGCAGGTGCCTTCAGCTTCCTGTTTATCATGCCCAACCCTTGCCAGGCCTGCTGTGCAACACAGCTTCGAGACAAGTACTAGGCAAGCTGCTCAGAGCATACAGCCCTAAGGTCTTTTGCACAACTGAAACAGGTCCGCACTGGTCACCCCTTGCCCATGTGCAGGGCGTCTGGCGAGCCGCCATCTACAATCCCATGCGCATCTATAAGCTGGGCTACAATCTGACCACCACCAAGGAGGGTCGCTGCCTGAACAACTGCACAGGCCATGGCACCTGCAGTGATGATGCCATCTGCCACTGCCAAGACAACTGGACCGGCGGCGACTGCTCTGTGTATGCCAAGGGCGGCTGTGACCCGGGATCTCGCAAGGCCATGCCCATGTGAGTGCTTCCCAGCCGGGCTTGAGCTCATGAAGGCTCATGAGCGCCTGAAAGCTGCACGGACACTGCTGGCCATTGCCTGCTGCTGTTCATGATCTTGTACAGCTCATGGAGGTGACACTGTTCACAGCAACCCTTTCGTTGGTATCTGCTATGGAGGTGCTCGGAGTGCTGCTTACCAGTTGGGATTCTGGCAAAGCGTCAAGCTTCAGATCCATGATTTGAACCACTTGCTATCTGCTGCAGGACAGAGGCACATGGCACATGTTGGCATGAGTGCAGATGTGACGGCGCTGGGCATTGCGCATTTGCAGAGAACGAATGCGTAGACTTCAGCTGTGATAGTGCGAGATGGAGAAGGCAGCCGGGCAAGAACGCCTGTGTGCAGGATCATTGCACTCAAGTAAGGCTGCCCTCACAGCCTGGCAGGATCCCATCATTCAAGAGTCCTCTGGCTCAAAAGGTGTTAGAGAATGTCTGATAAGTCTGCATCCACCGGAAGGAATCTCAATGGATGTGTGTGTGCAGGATGAATGGGTGAGTGCAGAGAGCCACAGCTGCCTGAGAAAGTGCATGTGCCCACCAGACGGCACAGCATGCACACTCGCTGCTGCGTGCAATGCTCAGCACTTTGTGTGCAAGAATGGCTGGCAGCGCTTTTCAAATGGGCAGCCCAAGTGCTTCAAGCCAGGCTGCCTAGCAGGCAGCCTGCATGAGATACCCACCAGGAGTGTGGAAAATGGGCAGGCGTTTGCAGTCTGCACCTGCTCAGGTGCTGATATACCCTTCCTGACCTGCAGCAGTGCAATGTATTGAAGGCAGAATTTTCTGTCATATAGAACTCTCACAGGTTGAGGCTTGCTGAGGGTGCAACATGCATCATGCTTCTGTCCATTGCTTGTGTTACATCCTCACTGGCCCGGGCTGATAGTGGGTGGCGTGCGCAGGGGAAGAGCAAGAAGGCAAGGAGATGTGCACTGTAGGAAGGGACGAGTCTGCTGCTGTCACGTTGACATGCAGTGAAGGCTACATGCTGCAGGTATGCTTGCTGCCCCATTATGAAGGTTGCCGTCTGCACGTGCGGAGGCATCACTGCTGATGTGCCCTATGCACAGCACAGCAGGCACGGCTGGAGCATTGCTCAAAAGGTGGTCAGAGATCTTGTATTGCCTGAGCGCCCTGGGGCTTCCTTGCAGGGTGCAAGCAAGGAGCCTGGCAGCAATGTCATGGTGGGAGGGAGGTGTGTGAGGGCTTCCAGGCGCAGGGTCTGGGCCTCTGTACTATCAACATTTTTGGAGTTGGTTTTGGGCTGCGCATGTGGAGCTGGCCTCCTGTACTTGTACGAGTATAGATTCAGAAAAAGCACAGTGAATGCTGCTCTGTACCATGAGCTTTCAATGGACACTGGATTTTGATTTGCCGCCTTGTCTTGTTGGAGTGTTGAAATTGGAAGAAAGCTACATTGAGCCTCCCTCTGGTTTTGCTACATGGCTGATGCACCGCCGTCTGGGGATCATAATGACATGCAGCTCTCTGTGTTGTGAAAGATGAGAGCAACAGCTCATGACGTGTAGCAGCTTGACAATGAGGTGGGTGCCATGGGTGAATGGACCAGTGCTCACACAGTCACCATGATCGTGGAGTACAGTGGCAGTGCCACTGTGGCACTCACACCACATGAGTAGCTATACTACAGAGGTCAGGCCGGCCTTGGCCCAGCGAGCTCTAGGCCTAGGCTCTGCATGCAGTATGGATGGACTCAATTGGAATTCTGCTGCTTGGAATATGGCATGATAACGACAGCTTGACCTGGATAGCAGACCATTTGCAATGTCAGGGCCTTACCACCATAAATCTGCAGGAGCAGTCACAAGCTGATGCCTCGCCCCCAGTGCCTACGCATGTCTAGTGTTGCATAGCATGGATGAAGCACACTAGTCATCGAGGCCTTTACATATGTACATTAAGCCCAGCATGAGAGGGGCTCACACTCAATCATGATGCAAGTATCTCATGCATGCACGCTTTGTGGAGTTCAGCAGCATCATCTTTTTGCTTCATCTGTCATCCATCATGACAACATCCAACATTGCAAGTCCCTATAAGAGTCCTGGTAGTGCTCTTGCCTGTCTATCCGTGTACACATCCCAAAGCTCTCAGAGGCTCAACCCGCAAGTATAAAAGCATGCTGGCCAACCAATTCGATGTCTCGGATAGCCTGTATGAAGGCAAAACACAACAACTATGTTCCCCTGTATGGATGGGCCGCTGTGGGGCGCCAGTGTGCCAAAGCGGGTCTTCCCACATTTATGAGCTTCAAAGCTGGACAAGGATCAGATGCGCACCCTGCTTGCCATCTCACTCACTACTTCCACATCCTGAGTCTGCCCATGCAGAAGATGGGCAGTGCTTGCCCACTCTGCTCAGATTGAAAAGCAGTGACAAGGTGTATTGCCAATTGGCTGTGTATGACAACAGAGTACTGGCAGTGTACGCAGGCACATGCCGGACCGACCCACACAGCAGCCAGGTTCATGGGGCCTGCATCAAACATGCGTCTGGAGTCACAGCAAGCAGACCGTCACTCAGAAAATGCACAGATCATCTGCACCAGTACCCTTTCCCGAGACAGTATGCTGAAATGCAACAGGACTCATGGCAGTTTTCCTGAGCAAGTCCTTCAGCCTGCGCCTGCATACAGACTTGTCTACAGAGGTATACCCTGAGTAAGGGGTAATCCCTGCACACAGGGCAAGCGTGCTCTGCAAAGATCATGGAAGGCAACCAGAATACAGGGCAGGTGCTATCAAATGAGCTCCTGCCTATTGCGGGTTAGCCATTCATATTGTGCAAAGCATCGAAACACCGGAGAGCTGGAGAGCTGCCGACTTCATAAGAGCCATTTATGAAGATCTGGCCGCGCGGCCGTTTGGCTGCTTCTGTACAAAGGCCCGCAGGGCAGTAAAATTGGTAGAGAAATTTGGGCACTGTTGTCCTGGCCGCTTCCTGTGCTGGCACATCAGCCTGCGATGCTGCTGATCAGAGGGTGGCACTGCGCGTACAGGCCGTACCCAATGGAGGCCAGCAGCAGCAGGAGGAACATGTGGACACAGATGGCCTCCTCAGTCAGCATAACAGAGGTCCCCACGGTGACAGAATACTGGAAGGCGAGAATGCGCACACGCCTGCACATGGCGTCAGCAGCGCACCTCATGCTGTGTACTTATTCGCCAGCCAAATGCATGCATATCAGCTGGTGTGACAAGCTGAAGTGCAAGCAGTAGAATCACTGCACACTGCTCACCAAGGATGAGAAACAGACCTGCGCAGCTCCCACAGCAGGCCTTTGTGCTCCTTACATGGGTGGTATGCTTCCAGGACTGCCCTTTCGACAGCTCCCATCCTGGCCGAGATCGCACCGCTAGATATGCAGCTGCACAGCAATGTGCTTTCAGCAAGGCATAGGCGAGGGTGCACGCCATAGAATGATACTTCGTATATCTCTCGTCATAGAGTGGGGTTCTGCGGCTCTGGTGGGGCGATGGCACAACAGAGTACAGCTTTCATGGCGACAAAGATTCCCCATCTCTCTTCTTCAGCCCTACAGCGTTTTGCTTGCGGGTATGATGAGACCCACCCGGGCTTGCACTCGTTTCTTCGTCAGCCGCGGACCTTGGACAGCCAAGAAGACCACCGCTTCCGCTAGGCAAGGACAAGAATGACATGGAAGTGTGAGACGCATCTATGAAGGTAGACAATGTCTAGGACATCACCTGAGCAGACCTTGCGATGTGAGGCCGATCGCTGGGGAGCAGTCGCCAGCGGCTCGTAGCGCTCAAGCAAGTCAGCAGCTCGCCTAGGGGCTTCTTTACTTCACGACTCCTGTCGCAGGCCGCCGCCCTGGGGCTGAATGCGAGAAGCAATGCAGCCATGCTCATAGTGGTGCATACTCATCTGGCAAACCCTACATTGGCGCCCATCAATACAAACGATGGACAAACAGGTGGCGCCATTGCCAGTCCATTCTGAATCTGAATCTGATTCCCTAGGAAAGGAAGAGAGGGAGATCGAGCGACCCAGCTTGGGATGAGAGGCATGCAAGATGATGATGACCAGATCTTCAGCTTCTTGCACTGCATGCACCAAGGCATGGATACTCAGAAATATCCCTGGCCATTGACAGCCATACACAACCCTACAAACTCCAAGTTGGATGTGTGACGAAGAGAAGATAGAGACCAACTCAGTGGCAGCCATTGTGACTGACCACCTGCCATATGGCCCATATCCAGGATTGGGCAATGCATTGAACAAAACATTCTCACATCCCAGCTGGGACGAACAAACTGTGCATGTCAAGTCCGGAAAACAAACTGACAGGACCTGCAGCTGCTCAAAGATTCATGAATGGCATATACTGGTATATTGCGAAGCTATCCTGTCACTGGCTCCTACTCCTTTCAGGATAGCTAATTGTACAATTGAAATTTCAAGACAAGCATGCTACTGTCATGTCTCCTCACCGACTCCTCACCGACTCCTGTACAGGGACCTACGCCTACTTCAGTATGGGCAGCGATGGAGATCCCTCATGCGTCTGTCCTCTTGCAAAGCACAGCTCACAGATTGCTGCTGGCCATGTAGGCCTTGTTGCACAGATGGTGACCACGGATGGAGTCCGCTCTGGACTAGAGCGGTACCCTGGAACTCTCTGGAGGTGCACGGAAAACCATTTCATCCCTCAGATCTGCTATGCAGAGCTGTGCAAGCATCTGCAGAGCGCAGCAACACTGCAAACTCAATGTATTCTAGCTGTGACAAAAACTCAAGTATTGTAACGCACAGGCAGGTCGGCCCGCCCTTGCGAAACCCTCGCATTCAGGGGCTCCCAAGGAACCCAAACAGCACGCTTTGTCTCCTTGCCTGAAAAATTGAAAAGCTGTCTGACCCCAGTACCTTGGAAGTAAGGGATCGCAAACTTTGGCTTGCTGCACTGCCAGCCTGCACGCTGTGCCTCACCCCAACAGTGCTTGCCTGCACCTCCGTTCCTTCTCCTACACTACTGGTTAGGAGCCTTATAAGGAGGCAGCATTCCCACTTGGGGGTGGGAAGCACAGCTGCTCAGTGCATGTCTGATATAGCCGCCCTGGGGCTCAGAAACCTGCTGCTCTTCCTATCCACTGAGGGTCACACCACAGTCACACTGAGGCTCATGACATGTCTGCCCTCGCAAGCTGAAGAGGCTTCGTGCAAGGAAGCTGAGCGCAGATGGTACGATGTCTGAATAGGTGCAGACGTTGGTGTCTGCAGTGCTGCCTGACTCTGAACGGATTACAAATCCGCCAAATCTGCCAAAGGCCCACATCAGAGGTATTGCATGCAAGGATAAGACACTGGCTCCTCCCCTGAGGATATGAAAGCAGCACTTGGATGGTGCTGCTACACGATGAAGCTACTCACAATGGCAGGAAGTTTGACAGCCTGGTTGAAAGCTCCATACAGGATCAGAAGGACCACTCCCAGCACAGTCAGGTTCACAAGAAGCTTCTCCCACCACTGCAAGAGCACATATACATCAGTCGACAGCAGAAGCTGTACAGACAGCCCGACGCTTGGTGGATGAGTCAGTGCTATAAAGCACCTGGGCACGAAGCAAAGCCACTTGGCAGTGCGGAGGTTGTACAATGGAGGAAGCCACGTGCACATGTGAGAGTGGACATCACCTGGAGCATGTAGCAGACACTGGACACCTCGTACTGATAGTAGCTGAGCTTCAGCCTCCTGCAAAGGGAAAGGCTCTCAGTGACTTGCATGTGAGGAAAGCTGAAACAGCTTCTCCAGTTCAATGGGGCCACACATACCTGTACACATTCATGAAAATGCTAGCATCCTCTGAAAGGAGCTTGTAAGCAGCCAGTACATTGGCTTCCCTCGTTGGTGGTCCACTAGAGCCGGCCACCATGGTTGGCTGAGCCTGCACGGTGTCTGGGACAATGAGTATGCGAAGTACGATAAGATCATGCAGTCATGCCTTGCCTAGAGGAATGGTGGTGTTGCAGTCCTTCGAGGTAATTTGGACGTGCCTGACGCCTGCTTGCAGCAAAGTCTAGCTTCAAAACAATTCTAATTGCTTGTCCACATTGTAGTGCAACGGAACACGGGCCTCACAACACCAGAGGAAGGCAGGTGCGGTCTACTTCCTGTCCTGAAGGCAAGGCCGTACGGCAGGCTGCCACCCAGGGACCTATATCAATTGTGAGATGTCAACGCTTCCAGACTCGCAACGATGGGTTGCTGGCGCGTACTTGGCACAGCAGGAGCAACTCCAAGCGAGGAGCGCCTCGGGGCCCAGCGCGTATCTGTGTGCTTAGGCCTCAATTCTGCTTCTCATGTTGGCACTTCTTCTACCGGACTGGCGACTGCTGATCAGAATTGCCTAGCGTAGGCATAAACGAAAGCATGGTGCGTCATCTCCCTCATCGCCCAGTGACATGCACACCCTGGTTAGCTGGGCACCTGGTCTGATTGTCCCCTGTGATTTCTGGCAACGGCCAGCCGTGTGCCTCAGTGGCTGAGGTGTGGTGGTGATATCGCAGGCGCTGCCTGGGCAGACCACACCTGAAGGAGTTCCCGCTTTCAAGCTTGTCCTGGTTGGCGACGGTGGCACAGGTACCTCAGGCTTCCACTTTCGTCGACCTATGGTGTCATTCTGTCAACATCAAATACACCTTGCTCTCCTCGCATTGCTGATGACATCTGTGAGGCATCATGTCTCTGATGCAGGGAAGACAACATTCGTCAAGCGCCATCTGACAGGAGAGTTCGAGAAGAAGTATGAACGTGAGTCCTGCGCCCACTTCGAAACAAACGCAGGAGATGTACATTGAACTTGCATCTGACGCAGATCTTCTTAGAGGTTTCAGCTTGTTGGCCCGTAAGGAGTGACATGTCCCTGTCTCTGCAGCTACCATAGGGGTGGAGGTACATCCTCTGGACTTCACAACCAACAGAGGGAAGCTGCGCTTCTTCTGCTGGGATACAGCAGGGCAAGAAAAGTTTGGCGGGCTTCGTGATGGCTACTACATCCATGGGCAGTGTGCCATCATCATGTTTGACGTGACATCACGCCTCACATATAAGAATGTGCCCACCTGGCACCGCGACCTCTGCAGGTGCTGTTCTCGCTGTGAAAAAAACGTCTTCACCTTGTCTCAAGGTTTTCAGCTTGCGGTCCAATCCCAGTGATGTCCAGACGTTGCACAGATCCCAGGCCTTGCCAGCTTCCTGTACTCAGTTCTTTTAAACCGTCTGTTTCTTGGTTCTGCTTACAAAGTGAGGCGCCGAAGACATCATAGCTTCCAGCTTGCTGTAGGGTGTGCGAGAACATACCCATCGTGCTGTGCGGCAACAAGGTAGATGTGAAGAACCGCCAAGTGAAGCCCAAGCAGGTCACATTCCACAGGTGAGCTCGTCCTCTGTAAGGTTGTTATGGCAGGGGTGTTGCTGTGAAGGGGTGTACAGAGCCTTATCTGTGCTCCAAGGCTCTGAATGCATAAGGCATTCTGTCAGTCAGAGTGCTTGCCTGCCCTAAGATGTGAAAGTGCATGCCAGAGCTCAAGACAAGAGAACCTCCTTACAGTGGGTATGCTTGCAGGAAAAAGAACCTGCAGTACCATGAGATCTCAGCAAAGAGCAACTACAACTATGAGAAGCCCTTCCTGTACCTGGCGCGTAAGCTTGTCGGGTGAGTCGCGGCGCTGACCCAGAACCCTTACCTAGGGTCAGTGTACACAGCATTGGGGGCCTTTTCGTGATTCCCTGCCGCGTCGCACCGGCCAGATGGTGCAGGATATTCCTGAGTGCTTACGATGGGCGTGGTTGTCAAGATCCTGTGGTGGTATGCAGGGACGCCAACCTGCACTTTGTGGAGCAAGTGGCACTGAAGCCCCCAGAGGTGGTCATTGACACCGTGCAGCAGGCGGCGTACGAGCAGCAGTTGGCGGAAGCAGCCAACGCTCCCCTGCCCGATGAGGACGACGACATTGCAGAGTGAATGCCCGTGTGGGTTACGCCGGCTCGTGCATAGGATCATAGCATCTCGGATGTTGGCTCCCTGCAGGAGCCCAGGGATGCCATTGCCAGTTGCCACAACCTTGCTGGGGACCACGATCCGTCAAGGTCCAGGAGTCATGTATGCATGGAGAGTGACAGTCTGCCACAGTATCTGGTACATGTACACCACTGGATGAGGCTGATAGGTTGACATACGCTGTTCACAAGTGTGGCATGAGTCCCAGCCAGGATAGCCACACAGATGTCATGCATTCCTAGTCTGTGCTCGCAATTTCAGGGAGGCCGCATAGCTTATGGTAAATGGGTGCCCAACAAACTACTGCAGTTTAGGACAATTGTAAGCTGATTCTTGCAAGCTGACTCAAACTGCAGTCAATGCTCACATCAGCATCATGCTGCCACGCTGTACTCTTGACCAGCTGCCATATACCCTGCATGCATTCCACAGCAGTTGCCACAGCTTCCCCAAGGGTTCCTTTGCACTACACACTTGTCTGTCTTCAGAAAGCTGCGCAGGCACACTGTCCTCGGCACTTCTGACGTCAATCCCGAGCTCCACCCTCAGGCTGCCTTCACTGCCTGTATCTGTCTGCTGAGGGCTGGGATGGCCTCAAATAGGTCTCCAACAAATCCGTAGTCGGCAACCTGCACTCGCACAAATAGTGCTGCAGAACATGCAATACAGCTCCAATCAATAGTCTGTTTGAATTGAGCTAGCCAGGCTGCTTGCCAATACTCTCACAATACAAGACTTCAGCCATTTTCTGACCTGAAAGATAGGAGACTCAGGATCACTGTTGATGGCAACGATGCATTTTGAATCTTTCATGCCCGCCAAATGCTGTATGGCGCCAGAGATGCCCACAGCAATGTAGAGGTCTGGAGCTACAACCTTTCCTGTCTGTCCCACCTGGAGCAACACAACATTTGTCACCTGTTGCAACGGCATAGGACAAAGAGCCAAGAATTGGGATTCCGCCTGCTGTGACAATGCCAGTGCGGCACAAAGCCATCTACCAGGCTTTTCCTGCCTCCTGGTCAGAGCGGCCACGGAGACATCTGGGCTCACCTGCATGTCATTTGGAACATACCCAGCGTCTACTGCAGCTCTTGTTGCGCCAACAGCACCTTTCAGCTCATCTGCTAAGTCGTACAGCATCTGGAAGTTGTCGGCACTCTTCAGAGCACGCCCCCCTGCACATGCACATCCGGTATCCGTCCCAAGGCAAGCCATTGCAGGGGCATGGGTCAAGGCAATCTATTGCATCGCAAGAGAGTGTATGAATATCATCGCTGAGCTTACCGGAGATCACAACCTTGGCAGACCCAAGCTCTGGTCTTTCACTAGTGCTCACATCCTGCCCCACCCATTCGGACCCAAAGTCCTCTCCCTGCACATTGAAGAGGTTTCAATACAGGGCTGGTTCTGCATGGTCAAAGCTCTAACAGTGTAAGCAACGTCACCATAAGTGTCTGTCCAGTGCATCTAGAATGAACTCCCACATGGTCTGACAAAAGCAAAGTAAGAAGAAGACTGGTATTGGACCTGGCAAGCAGAGAGTTCCTCTGATGAGACTGCCTCTACCGGAGCCACAGCGGAGTCCCCAACTGCAGCTGGAAGGAAGGAGCTAGCCCTGACCTGTGTGCTGACCAACATCAGACAGGCATTCTGGTGTGTTCAAGGGGCCCAGGCATGTACGGCGCCACCCTCCTTGTTGGGCCTCACAAATTGTTGCAGCATATCAGTGTGTTCAAACATCCTCAAGACCTCCCAATGCATGTGCTGTTGACATTACCACGATGTGCGAGCAGCTGAAAGAGGGCCTCACTGTGAATATGCAAGGCCCATCAGCTGGAAACTTGATGGTCTGCAGGGCATTGCCAGCATAGATTGGTCTGACAACTGTGTCCGCGGCAACGATCTCTGTCACATCGCTGGCCGGCTGCACATCAAGTAGGGCAGCTGTGCGGGGCAACAGGTTCCGTGCAAAGCTGTTGGACCCAGCCGCAATGTGCGAGAAGCCTCGCCTGCAGCCAAGCACACAACCCTGGAAAGACTTTTCTGCAGAGCTGCACCTAGAAGCATGTGAGCATACATGAAGGTCTTCACGCCAGCCTTCATAGGGATGTCACTGGCTGTCAAAACTTGCTTGCGTAGAGACACAACTATTGAGGACATGGAGGGACGGCTTTAGGTCCCCTCACTTCTTCTGAACAGCTGCTAGTAGGGGACCAACGCGCTCTGCTGTGAGCCATTGTAGCTGGGGTTCTTCTGCCACCAGGACCTGTGTAAAGCACAAGGCCGATCGTGCGCCTTATGTCGTTGAAGGTAGCACAAGTGTTGTTCATGATGCTCATGTACCTCAATGCCTGACCATCAGCAGCTCTGATCATATCACCTGGCTCACGCCCTGGATCCTGGACGCATGCTTGGATGCTGCGGCAAGGTCATGGCCAGCTAAAAGGATAGTGATATCCCCACCAAGTGATTTTGCAGCTGTTACAGCACTCAGAGCCTCGGGTCCGACCTGGTGTCCTTTGGGCTGTGCCACTACCAAAGTGGAAACCTGCAGACCTGAGTCATGTGAGGGGATTTCTTCCGGTGTAGGAGCAGGACGTGAGGCATACAGGGCAACTCATGCCAAGGTGGTTAGAAGAGGGACGCACGCTGTGGAGGCTTGTGTGGGGCTGAGAACTGATCCGTCTGGACAACTGTGCAAATCTACACCGCGCCGTCAGCATACTGCTGTACAGTCTTGATGTACAACTTCAGGCACTCCTCTAACTAGGTGGGATTGGGAAATTTCTGGTAGATAAATTCGACAAGATATGCCAGACGTGCGATGGCAGATGTCTACAAGTTGAATGAATAGAAGCTATCACTATGATACAAGGTCGAACCAGCAGGCCCGGGCAAGTGTGGCTGTCCATACTAGTGAGGCGTTTACATCAATGAGTCAGAGGGTTTTCTTATACCCCCTGAACCAATGCTCCTGGTGAACTTTCCCCCTCTCTGTCTCCCGTCATGTGGTCCATCAAGACCAGTTCGGCCATCGATGGAGATGATATGATTCAGATTCACTGCAGCTGTACAAAGTAACACGCCGATTGGCCTCAGATGTGCATGCCCAACAGTAGAATACACGCAGCGCATGCGCATGCTTTAGCTGGCCAGCTGCTGGGTCAGACTGCTTGCGTTGGTGAAGCTTCAGTGCCGTTGGCAAACTTCTATTCACCACCTGATGACCTGCACTCTACAGCTGATCCAAGTGGTTCTGAAGTCATCATGTTCTGACACACCCATGGGGCAAGCAGAGCGTCAACAGATCAACAGGTCTAGACGTCTGTCAAGCTCACCCGACAAAGCAGCCCCTTGTGAACTGTCTGGAGAAGCAGTGCGAGCTCTTCATGTGTTTGCATGCTGTACTATGCTCCAGCTAGAGGCAAGACCTTAGTCCTGAAACTGTCAAAGACAACCAGCTGGGCGTGCCCTATCCAAGGCGTGCGCAGCACAAGTCTCCAGATCTCGCTACCTTATAGGGTTGATAACTAACTCCAGCCTTGCTCACGCCAGTTTGCGGTGTGAAAGTTGGCCACGCTTTAATATACAAAACACGCCTCACGAGGCCCGATGGAATAGCTATAGTCAACTACAAGGGGTTGCTACAACTATGACCTGATACCTTTACGTCTCAACTCGCTGAGGCTGTGGCCTCACAAGGTCGGGTGCTTCCCTCTCTGCTGGCAATGCAGGTGGGTGGTAGACAGGATGATGCTGTTCCTCTAAATCCTGCTTCTGTTGCGCCTCGTCATGTGCATTCCCGTACTGAAGAGGCTGATGCTGTGCATACAGCGCTGCATGCTCCTCTGGCTGCATGGCAGCACCTCCGGCTGCCTCGTATGATTCTGTAGACAATTGGTCCTGCCCAAAGTGACCTGCAGAGCATTCACGACACACTTGGACGACAGGTTCATGCCAGTCTTATTCATCTTGGGATACTGATGGCAGCTGGATACAAGTCAAGGGTGGTCTCAGGCTGGCAACTTGACTTTTACCTGGATGTATCTGGTGATGGCCTAGCGTGCCGGGGCCAAAGCCTGCTTGCGGGTCAAAGCCGGCCTGACTGGCAGCATAGGCAGCCGCAAGCTGCTCGCTTGTCAGGCCAGCGCTCTCCTCATTGTAGGACATGGATGCCGGCTGCTCGAAGGCATCATGCTGCTGATGCTGGCCATCAGCCAGCTGCATGGTGAAGCTGCCATGCGGTGCTGCCATGTCTCCTGCCGCGCCAGCAGCTGCCTGATCTGAGGTTATGTAGCCCTCTGGGGGAGGTTGGACCTTCGGGCAACATTGTTCTCAGACTTTGCCTTGCTGAAGATATGCATGCAGACCCTCATGCTGCTCCCATCTACGACTGGGTACAGATAGACAATGCAGGAATGTCCATGCTATTTGCAATAATTGCACCCTTCACTTCTCCAGTGATGTCTGCTTGTCAGCTTCCCCGATATCCGTTTGTCAGAAGCTCGGCACAGAATGACACTGCTGAGCCATGCAGGGTGTCAGCTACCTGCCCAAGCGCATCCACCGCATCCACCTGCGCTGCAAGGCCCAGGGCCTGGTCGCTGGCCATCTGCAGGGCTGCAGCCAGGCCTTCCTGGGTAAGCTGGCCATGATCTCCATTGGCCACGTGATATGCCTGGTGGGCACTCAGCTGCTGCGCTGCATACTCGTGCTGCTCCTGCTGCGAAGAGCTTGCATACTGCTGCTCTGCGTCTGCACAGGGCCCTCGTATCAGCAGGTGCATGTGCTACTGACAGGGGTTCACATAATGTCATGCTGCAAGATAACAGCTGATCATGCTGCCATCGCCTGCATGCAATGAGAGCCAGCGCATGGACAGCCCTGTGATCCAGGGGGCCGGACAGCGGATCCTTCAAAAACGCTGGTACTTGAGGGCGCCGAACCTGCTGAAAGTCGGGAGCGATCGCGCTTGTGCTTGACGTCAACCATGCCGGGTTGCTTGTGGAGGCCGCAGTACATCCCAGGCGTCTTGCCAGGGTAGTTGAAACTGGGACACTTGTTGCAGTCTGGGTGCACGCAGTGCTTGTTGCGTACGTCCACCATGTTCTCCAGCTTGTGCGCGCTGCAGAAAATGCCTGAGTGGCTGCCTGCATCCACAAGGCGCAACCTGCCAGTGTCATGATCAAATAATGATGATGCAGTGCACAGTTTTGCCCTCCCATAACCTGTTATGGACATGGCATGGCAAGGTTGCCTCTACTCATTGCATACAGAACAAGAGGAGGGTGTAGTTGCACCTGGGAAATTGAAGCTTGGCCTGTTAGTGCAACCTTCAAAGGCGCAGTGCTTCTGTTTGACGTTGATCATGCCAGGCTGCTTATGTGGGCTGCAGTACAAACCCTGCAGGCCCATCACCATGCGCTCAGTGACGCAAGCTTTGATCCCAGCAACCATCACCTTTCCCTGTTCAAGTCAGAGAGACAACCGTGTATGCATATTCAAGCCACCAACGGCACCTCACGAGTCACGGGCGTCACCTGTGTCTGCCCTGGGAAGTTGAAGCTGGGCTGCTTCTGGCAGCCTGGGTGAGCACATGGCTTGCTGACCACATTGATCATGCCAGGCTCCTTGTGAGCACAACAGTAGAGGCCGCGCTGGCTGCCCTCATGGTTGAAGTTTGGCTGCTTTATGCATCCCTCACGCGCACAGTGGCGGCTGGTGACGTTGACCATCCCCTCTGCCTTGTGCTTGCCGCAGTACAGCCCATCTGCCTGCCCCGGGTAGTTGCAGGAAGGGTACTTGCTGCACTCTGGCAGCAGGCACTGCCTGTCCCTGATGTTGACGTTCACCATGCCAGGCTCCTTGTGCTGGCTGCAGGCAATGGCATGCTGCATGCCAGGGTGGTTAAAGTTAGGGTGCTTGTTGCACCCAGGGTGGCTGCATAGTTTGTTGACGACGTCCACCATGCCAGGCTCCTTGTGGGAGCTGCAGAAGAAGCCCCTCTGCTCGCCAGGGCGGTTGAAGTATGCCCAGGTCTTGCAGTCTGGGTCGGCACAGCGACTCTTCATGCCCACCATGTGCCTGTCAGCCATGCCAGAGCATCCTTAGCAGGCTTCATGCTGAGAAATCTCTCATGAGGCTGTCACCCTCAGGGCCAGGGCAGGGAACCACAGGTCCCCGCACAAAGTGCTCGATGTGTTGTTCAGCCTGAAGTAGGCCGCAATGAGATCAACAGAGGCGCGACGAGAGAGCTCGCCCCGTTAAGCTTATCCCCTGCCAAGCAGTGCTTAACAGCCTGCCCAACCTTACAGTAACGCCTATGTCACCGGATCTGCAGCTTCAAGCAAGCACGAAGCGCTCCGGCAGCCAGAGCAAGCAGAACTGACACAGCAAGGAGCGCCGCTGAGGTGACTGACGAGGCCAGAGCGAAGTAGCCCGGCCTAGAAGCTGCAGATAAGCCAGAATGCAGATGCACAGTGACACGATGCAGGCAGGCTGATACGTGCAAGGACTATACTGTTCTTCAGCTCGGAAGCATATACCTACCTGCACAGAAAGGCTGAGCAACACTGCTTCGGAGCAGAGGTACACTCCACACCAGAGCGTCCGAGCCGCAGAAGCCAGATTCTCGGTGGGCTTAGTGGTTTCCCGCCATCTTTACCATGGTCTTACGAGGCTCCGATGCCGGTGCACCATCGCGATCGCGGAATCTGTGTGCATGCGCTTGCACCTGCACCTGGGGTCCTCCCGCACCAATGGACCCCCCGCTGATTTTGGCCTTTCTTAGAAGGTGGACCCTACTCAAACCGCCTGATCAGACCCAGGAACAACAGAATTTGTGCAACCTCATCACAACATCATCGCACATTACAGGGGTATGATGCCTATCTCTACCAAGCTAGCCATCCATAGGGACAATTTCCTGCACGGAGAATGTGGAGCATGCCACTTGAGTGAAGCTTCCATCCATCCCTTGTATTACAGCAGATCGGCTGTCAGTTTGGATGTAAAGCAGGTCTGCAGCCGAGCATGGCAGATACCAAAGACTTCTCTCACTTTGCATGCTGCAGCTGCAAAGGCTGGCCAGCTATATTCCTCCCAGTATCTAAAGGGAGGCCACCACCAGGAACCGTCACAAGTGGCCAAGCATGACATCTTGCCACCCATATGGCAAGTGATACGACGCGGGCTAGCTTGAAGAGCAGCTGGCACTCTACTGTGAGCCCATGCCCATGGAATGTCTCTAGCCTTATGCGCATGGCAGATCAGAGAGGCCGGCTTGCGCAAGCGTCTGGCCACAAAAGTCTCTGTGATCTAAAAGCTGCCGCACCCTGATCCTCCTAGCAGTCCCCTGCTCACGACTTCCCCACAGCTCGCCTCACCACCTTGATGATGTCCGCAATCTGCGCAGAAACACCTCCGTAAAAGTTCCCACCACGCACAGCAGTCACCAGGCAGATTTCTTATGTTATTGTCTGCACATAAGTCAGAGACCACGATGCAGGACCTGAGAGGGAACACCGGAGGAGATGGGCCTGTCCTGGAGAACTTGACAGATGGGCACCATGAACTGGACGCAGGGCAGCCGTCAGCACGCACAATCCACTGCAGAGTACAGCCGTGAGACTTGCCTGCGGCAGGGCAGCAGCTTCGAGGTTTGCTGCGTATGGCATGGGCACCTCAGCGCCTGTGACCCTCTCCGGGGGAGCGTCAAGGTCATCAAAGCACTCCTCTGTTGCAATGGCAATCAGCTCAGCTCCAATGCCGCACTGTGGCCAGCCCTCCTCAGCAGACACCACTCGGTGGGTCTTCTTGATGGACTTGACAATGGTGTCTCTGTCGATGGGCTTCAGCGTACGCAGATTTATGACCTGCATGTAGTTCCTGCTCTGAGGAGCTGAGGAAACACTAGCACACATGGGTTGCAAGGGTGATGGAACAACAGTAGGGATTGCTGCCGCGGTGAGAAACACTTTCGCACCTCACAGCTGATCCCCTCTTTCTCTAGCTCTTCCGCAACCTTCAGGTTGTAGCCTACAAGTTTTCCGAAAGCTAGAAGCGTGACATCTGTTCCTTCTCTCATCACCTGCAAGGAATTTCAGATGTGTGAGGGAGACAGCAATGGCAACTTTGACCATGAATGTGGTGAGCTGCAAACCGATCATTTGCATGCATGGTGTCCTGCAGCACTGAAGCTACCTTGGCCTTTCCAATGGGCTGAACAAAGTCCTTGTCCAGGATCTCGTCTGTGACAGGAAAGGCCTCTCCGTAGAGTATCTCGTTCTCAAGAAAGACTACAGGGTCTGGGTCCCGGATGGCTGCCTTCAGCAGGCCCCTGGCATCCTCTGCGTCATAGGGAGCTAGGACCTACATGAAAGAATGCAGCAGTGAGAGGCTATAGGCAAGGCATGAACGGGCCTGCAAAGAGACATCCCACTAGCATTCGGCAAAATAATGTAAAGCGCACAGGGCTTGCAGAGGCATACCTTCAGCCCAGGCACATGGCTGTACCATGCAGCAAAGCACTGAGAGTGCTGAGCAGCCACGCCAGCAGCAGCACCATTGGGACCCCGAAAGACGATGGGCACCGGTATCGTGCCAGCTGACATGTACAGAGTCTTTGCTGCTGAATTGATGATCTGGTCAATGGCTTGCATTGCAAAGTTGAAGGTCATGAACTCACAGATGGGCTTCAGGCCAGCCATTGCTGCACCTGTGGCTATTCCAGTGAAGCCGGCCTGCAACAGGGATGTCATAAAGCTCACACGCCCAACAGCAGCATCACTGACAGCAGCATTAGCTCAAGCCCCAGGGCTGAGCATAAGGATGGTATCGGCGGCAGCACCTCTGTGATTGGTGTGTCTCGTACGCGCTCAGCTCCATACTTTTGCAACAGCCCTCTGGTGATCTGCAGGTAGGGACTCGCATTCAGGAACTGGACTGTTGCTAATACTACAGCAGGCTGCCTCTGGTAGCCACGCACTTTGTGAGTGCAGCACCAGGTCCTGAAGGAACAAGATTATGTGCTCACCTTGTATGCCCCTTGGTACTCTCCAACCTGCATAGACATTCACCTATCATAGAACTGCACTGAGGACGTTCCTGCAATTGCAAATCCAAACCGGTCCATTGCATGCGGCACAAATGCAGTAGAAGGGTGGGCCAGCCGGTATGCATACCTCCTCTCCCAGGACAAAGACGTCAGGATCTCGAGACATCTCCTCATCCATAGCAGAGTTCAGTGCATCTCGAATGGTCATCTCCTGTCAATGTCTGTACTACTCAGGTCGCCACAACACCCAGAGCTTGTACGTCGGGCGTCAAGGGAAGGGCTGACGCCTATTCTAGAGGTTGGAGAGATCATCCATTTACACACAAGTGCCTTCCTGCTGCTGCATCACTAGCTGCGTACCTGTGTTCCGCTGGCAAAGGCTCTGACATATTTCTGGGCGCAGGCCTGCATAAGCATATCAGGTCTATCGGCATGGCAGGCACCTCTCTGAAGAGCTCTTTTATGCTTGATAGGTCGCCCTGCCGTACCTGCCTCCCCGTGAGGGACCTTGTCAACCCTAAACGCAGCAGGGCCTGCATCTTTCAGACGGCTGCTGTATTCTCACCTTTGCAGGCCAATGCGCAGACAATACATAGTATACGTGCGTACATAGAACTTACAGAATTATGATATCGAGGACATGCCCGCGGACTTTCCTGGAGGACCGCTTTACTCGGCATGTGCCTCACCAGTGACACACTATTGCGTAACTGCGCCCTGAATGCTCGGGTATCAGCATGCAAAGCAACCTGGGCCAACAGATATTGTGCAGCGGTGGCCGATGGAGCCTGGGGCTCCGCCTGAGGACGCAGGCACGGCGCCTGCTGAGGATGAGGAGGAAGCCCTGGACTTTGATGGCGACTATCAGAAGAGCCTGAGGCACTCATGGGAATTTGCTGCGGTAGCACAGGTAGCCGTTGCAGACCTTCTGGGACACAACACAGGCTTCATCTCGATGCAAATTATGCCTTCAAGACTGGCATAGGCGTCTGATTGCTGTGTGCTGCCCAACAGTTCTGCAGGCTCTTCTCCAGCGCACTCAGGCTTAGGCCCTTCAGTGCTGACCAGCTGGAGGCCGCCCTGCTGGAGCCCGATGAGCATCCCATGTTTCTGGGAGAATTGTTGTATAAGCTGCTCAAGAAGGAGCGAGACGAGGCGTACACCGAGAAGGCAGCCTTCAGCTGGGAGCCGATGCTCGTGAGGAAATTGGACGCGCAATGGTCGCAGGCGTTCACGGCACATCCCATGACGAACGCTGATTTCTACACCATCGATCCACTGTCGAGGGTGCGCCCTGCGGCCCGGCTTCTTGGTCCCAACGTTCAAACATCCGCCCGGAATCAGTAGCTGACAGCCGTTGTGCCGCGCAGATGAACATCATGTACGCCCTGTGCGAGTGGAGGCTGGATGAAGATAATGCCGTGCGGGAGCATGTCCGGCAGCAGGTGCGCGTCGCCACGGGCTGCCTGCTGTTTGCTGTCGTTTTGCGAAAGCAAGCCCGGGTGCTGGGCCTGCTGACGAAGACTGTACCAATTGCAGGTGGACACCTCCGACATGGCCGACACCCTCCGGCATCTGCCCATTGGAGAGGATTCTAAGGGCTGTAGATACTACTTCTTCTCTGACAGCCAGGAGGACTGCCGCCTGTACCGCGAGGAGCCTCCGCGCAAGCGGCTGAGCAAGAAGCAGGCCCACAGGGAGCACCTGGCGTTATGGGATACCGTCTGCACCACGTTGGAGGAGATATCAGAGTTTGCAGCCAGGCTGGGAGGCTCCAGGAACAGAAGTGACAAGGCTCTGCATGAAGTCCTCACGCTCGAGCTCCTTCCCAAGCTCATCGACACCGTGTCGACCAGAAAGAAGGCCGATGAGCGTGCTGCGGCCCTTGAAGCAATGCCAAAGAAGAGATCCAGCAGGCTGCAGGTGATGCCTTGTGCCCCTGTGTCTCCTGCCAAAGCATAGCCAAACTGCAGGAAGTGCCCATGCAACTGAGCTGGCCCTACCCTGCACAGCCAGGGCCATAACCTGTGCCACACAGCATGTGCATGCCGGGCAGCAGCCATCGGGAGCTTCACCCCTCACTGGTCTGTCAGCTGCACCTGAAAGCTGTCTCTAAGCATGGCTGGCTCTGGACTGCATGATGTACCGCTCAGCCACTTGATTGGCACGTGCAGGTGCTCCAGATAAAGAAAGAGGAGGAGGAGAAGAAGAAGAGGGAGGAGGACGAGGAGCGGTCTCGCATGCTCAAGGAACAGGAGCGTGTCAGGAAAGACAGAGACCGGGAGATGCGGCTCAGGGCTCGCCAGGATGAGGAGGTGCTGAGCACCTTTGCCTCTGCAAACCCGCACATGCTGTGTCGCCTCCTAAGTGTCAGAGCCATGCTTGGATGCGCCTTGCTGTCTTTGCTGAACGTCTTGTGATGGCTGCTGCAGGAGAGGATGCTGATGCATGCTGCTCAACTGCGCAAGAAGCTGGGTGTCATGGACCCATCCCGAGAGGAGCGGTACAGCAAGCGCATCAAGAACGCTGATGACAGCTCTAATCCGTCTCCAGGTATTTCTTACAGACTTGAGCATTGGACACTGAGGCTCCATTGGCACCCCAATCATGTTGCGGACTGCAGATCATGCAGAGCGTCTCGTTCTTGACCAAAAATCGGACGTCTCACGCAGGGATCAGCGGTCTGACTGACACGGAGCACGCAGAGTCATTCCAGGAGCTGAATCAGCAGCCATCTGAGCAAGAGTGCAATCAGCAAGCTGAGCAGGAGCAGCATCATGGGGAGAACGGGATGCCCTCGAGCGCAGCCCCACAGCAAGCTGTGAAGCAAGATGTGCTGCTGCAGCCTAAGGCTGAGCCCGTGCAGCCACCTCAGCCCATCAATCTGTACCCCAACTTCCCCATGCCACCTGAGATGCACATGGGCATGACCAGCACCAGCCCAGCAGCGGATCCTTGGCAGAGTGAGGAGCAGCAGGACGGCGGCTTCATGCCGCAGGGACGGCAGCTGAGACAGAGACAGCAGCAAAGAGCAAAGGGGCGCAAGCGGGAACATTCACCTGGGTGGTCACCGATTGGTGTGCATGTACAGAAGAGGCTCAGGTGACCATGCGCTACTCTCTCCACGCCTGCATGGACCTGGAGCGGCTCTCAGCAATTCGGATAATGGCAGATTCTTGTCTGGCTGGTGTTTGCAAGACATCCGGAAGCGTCTTTAATGGAGGGGAAGCAACAGCAGATATGATACTTACACTTCTGTGTGCTCACTTGCAGACATGTCAACACCCGCCGCAGCAGCAATATGAGTGTGCTTGCAAAATTTGGCAAGCCACTGCCCCCGCCAAGGCTGGATGACTACTATGAGGGGGCGGATCTGTCATCCAGCAGCGAGAGCGAGGAGAAGCCTGCGCCCCGCAGCAGGTTTGGGCACTCCCTGCCTGCGTACTCCATTGCGCCTAGTCTTGCCTGGGAATGGGGCCCCATTGTGGTTGCACGGGAAATCCAACAGCATCAGGATACGCGGGGCAGCTGGCGCCGATAGATGGGGGGGCAAGTGGCATCACATCTGTGTCAGTACAAGGCTGGCTTGCAGGGGGCGGAGGAGAAGGGCGAAGAGCGAGGACAGCGACCCAGACTATGAGGGCGAGCGCAGTGAGCGGAGTGGGGGCAGGACGACGCGCGGCCGTGGAGCAAGGCGGACGACTGCCGCCTCCAATGCAAATGCTCAGGCACAGCAGGAGCATGCCTACAGCCATAACTACATGCAGGCACAGCGGCAGCAGCAGGTATGCTGTATGCAGATATGCTCAAATTGCTGAAGATGTTCATGCTCTCCCCCAGCTTTGAGTCGTGCTAAAAGTTGTGACTTGTCTCTCGGCTGTTGCCTGCACCGTCCAAGAGATGCATTCTTTTCTATGGACTTTTATGTAGATTGAGTGTGAGCTGAGTCATGGTGTGACCAGGAGCAACATTATCAGCGGCAGCAGCTGATGACGCGCTATCAGAGTGCGACGCCTCTGGAGCAAGAGCGGATCAGGCAGCAGCTCATGGCTCAGCGCCAGCAGCAGATGATGCAGCAGCAGGGGTTTGCGCCAGGCCTGAGCTCATCAATGCCAGGCAGCCCCACCATGGGTGGCTTCGACTCACAGGTGCGCCCTGCATGCTGGCATCTTCTGGTCCCCTGCTGCAGAGGACTGGCTCCACGAGCTATGCGTCCCTCACATGGCTGCTCACAGTCCGTCTGTTCAGAGTCTTCTCACTTTATGGTTTGCGGTGTGTATCTGCCATCTACTGACCACTGCCCATGAACTTCATGCACGGCAATGTTGCAGGCCGCTCTGCGTCAGCAGATGGCTATGCAACAGCGGCAGGAAGCCATGCGCCTCCTGAGCACTCTTGCTCCGGAGCAGAGGGAGCAGCTGAGCCGCCTGCCACCTCTGCAGCAGGCAAGCTGTGCTACACCATGATTGAGAAGGCTCCCAATCAGCAGTTCCTTAGCAACTTGAGACAATTACATATCTATGTTGATCTACCTCGTTGCATGGATGCTGTCTATCATAACTGCATAACACGTAGACCTGCTAGGGTGCAATTGCACCTGCCTGGGCATCTGGGCGTGAGAGACCATCCTTTCATGCAGAACCAATTCTTGGAGCAACTGCGGCAGAACCACATGGCGCAGCAGAGGGAAGCAGCCCGGCAGCAGCAGGCTGCCGCAGCCGACGCCCATCGGCAGCAGGATCTGCAGCAGCGCATGCTTGCCAGCCTGAGCGCCCAGCAGCTGCAGCAGCTGCGAAGCATGCCACGGGTGCGTCTCTGGACTGCTCAGGCTATCGGGCCTTCAAGGGCATGTGGCACCATGTGTGAGCCTGTAAGGGCGGGGCAGGGGTTCTCAAGATTCTCAAATTAAATGTGCAACAGACCAATACTCTGTTATGGAGAGTCAGGCACTCTGTCACTTGGCATCAGCACCACAAGTGACTTTGCCCATATCTCCTACTGCAGCAGGGGCAACCTCAAGCCTATCTCATAAGTCAAAAGTTCCTGTTTGAATGCTGACCTTGTGGCGCAGGAGGCACAGCAGGCGAGCCTGAATGGGCTGATGCAACGCTACCATATGGTCGAGCAGCAGCGGCAGATGCAGCGTCAACAGGCCATGCAAATGGGGCAGACCTTGGATCCAGCCGACGCGTCCCTCATGCAGAATAGTCAGCATGTGTCTGGTCCGCAGGCTTTCCTGCAGCAACAGCGAATGCCGACAGGGCAGATGATAGGTACGTACGCGCCTGCGGTGGTCGGTGGCCTTAAAGTATTGGCAACCTTGAAGTATTGTTTGCCTGTATTCTCTCCCTGTATGAGTGAGGGGCCCATGGACAAGGATGTAACGATGTCTGTTGCTCTCAGCAGGTGACCAGACATTCTCGCCGCGGGGCATGCAGTCGCGCGCACACTTCAGTCAGAGTCAGCCAAGCAGTCCAGGCCTTCACCCTTCCATGCCTGACCCAGGTATGAGACGTTGCCACAGCATGGTCATGGGGTATGAGTGTCCTCGATCATCCTAGCATTGGTGTGATGAGTGCTGGGCCTCCTGTAAGTCCATGTGCCTTTGGTGACAGGGATGGAGGATTGGAGGCAGCAGGGACTGCAGTCGGGCCCGCAGCGCTTGAACCCGACTTCGGCAATGATTGAGCCCCTTCCTGTCGAGTTTGGGCCGCAAGGTGGCGCTGGAACAGCGGCGCAGCAATCTCTGCAATCAGGCAGCAGTGCGCTCAGTCCTGTCCCTGGAGCTCAAGTCCCATCGCGTCAGTCCCAAGCAGCATTTGATCACAGGGACGGGAACGCCGCTGGAGGCCGTAGCCCAGGACTGGACAGTCGATCATCCTTGCATGGCAACAAGCCGCCAGAGGTTTGCATCGCAGGCCCTCCAGTAGATGCGTGGGTTGCTGCAGCCCAGAAAGCCCCGCTTTTTGTCTGCTTGGCTTCCCTCTGCTGCAACGAGGTGTGTGTTGACATGAGTACACTCGCATGCCCGACCATGTCTGACATTTTCTAGTTGCAGGGGCACAGATCTGACGGGACAGACCAGGGCGCTGCACCACAGGGTGATGTCTCAGGTTCACCTCGATATGGTGCTCCAGTCACAACAGGGCATGACAAACAGCAGCTCTCTGCTCAGGCGCACGGAGCATCTGATCGCCCGAATGTGTCGTCAGCACAGGTGCCGCCTCCGCCCATCTTGAGCATGACTCCTGCATCAAGGTGTTCAGGAGGCATCCACTACTTAGTCTTCCCCACATATTGCTGGTATCTCTGACGTGAATATCTGGCATGCAGGTGACCTCTGGCGCACCCCAACCCTTCAAGCCAGGGATGGGGCAACAAACTCACACACAACAGAACGCCAGTCAGTTGCGCCCCGCGTCATCTGCCGAACCCCCCGTGGTCATAATCACATCGTCCACCCCACCGGCCATGGGCCTTAAATCGCCCGCGCCATCTGAGATGGCCTCTCAAGCCCTGACTCGACCACAGCATGGTGGAAGCAGCAATGCGGCTGCACAGCCAGACTCTGGCATAGAGGAGGAGAGATGCCCTAGCCCTATCCCGGTCACCCTGGATGACTTTAGGAGCGGCCAAGCTGAAGAGACAGGCGGCAGTGATCTGCAGGGCTTAGAGCTTCCCTGGGCCTCACAGAAGTCCCAAAGTTTAGCCGGGCCACCTACTCAAGAGGACGCTGGATCAGCTCCACCCCTCCAGGATGGGTCATCTGAATGAGCTGCTAGAAAAACTTTCTTAGCCTGAGGACTCCAAGGCTTGCAGTTGCCAGTCAAGGCGCTATGCGCATGTAAGTGCCCTCTGTGCCTCAAGTACTGCACGACGACCTTCGGCCGTCTTGAGAGGGGTTGCAAGTCCAATGCTCCTTGTACGCAATAAGACTCATCCGCTCAGCTTGCAGTGATGATGTATCATTGACATGACGCCACAAGCTTGCAGCTGGACCAGCTGTGTAAGACAATTGGGCATTGCCCTTTCGGCAATGCCATTGACGGAAATCATTTTGTTGGGCCACAAGCTTGAAGTGTACGACTGTGGTACATTGACGGAAGAGGACCTTGTAAGGCATGATTCTGGGACGTGTTCGCTCTTATGTACTAGTGTCCAGATCAATCTTGGTCCGACATTGAAGCAGGAAGTTGGCAACGAGGGTATAGTATAGAATGCATGTTGCCGCAAGCAAAGGTCGGAACTTGTCACTGCATTTTAAGCATCCGTCTCTGGACTCGGGACACTGGAAGTTCACATGGCAGCCCAGTTCTCAGTGTAACACCTGGCATCACATCTCCCATAGTCCCCTACCCATCAGGCATGCACCGAGGTCTCCCAGGCTGCCATCCCCTGAGAATGCCCAGACATGGGGCCGACCTGGTGCTCCCCAGGACTGGCTGCGCTGGAGATTCACAGCGGAAGCGGCATCCAGGGTTCCCTGGGTGAGGGCCACTACTGAGAAATTCTAGTAATGAGTGCTTGCTATGGTGACATGGGGCAGGCCTGCCTGGTGCATGCCAGGAGAGGATCCCAGGCAGGGAGCATGTGCGACTGGGGTGGCATCTCCTAGGGAGTGCTGGGAGGAGGTTGTGCTAGGGTTAGGGTGCCCGGTTTTTGAAGGGGGTGGGAGGGGGGGAGGAGGCCTTACATGAGTGCCAATCACAGCGTGATTGGATCCTGCCCCCTCGGGCATTAGGTTGTTTTTTTGGGGGGGGGGGGGGGG